>JAFIRS010001385.1:0-237500 GCA_018342105.1 Gonioctena quinquepunctata | reverse complement strand
TGAACACAATAGCCAATGAGATGCCAGGAAAGATCTTGATGCAAAATTATGAATATTGAAAATATGAAAATCAGAAAATGTCAAAAATGATTTTTAATATACCATGATCATAGTATGTAAGGTATTCAGAAACTGTCAGTGAATAAAATCTGTCAAATAAACGAAAATAATGAAAAGTGCAACAGAGAGTGCGTGAAGACAGAGAATTCGATAAGAAAAACAAAATATATGTGGTATCCAGAGAAAAAAAACATCAAGCCGTAGAGATTAAGAAAATATTTTTGGAAGAAGGAACTCAACAAAATTGTATTTAGAAAATCAAGCATATTTCGCTACAAACACAGTTATTTGCCACTATACCACAAGAAAATACCAGAAAGAACATTAGCTGATAAAAAGAAAGAACATTAGCTGATAAAAACCAGGTACATGTTACCTTCTCATTCCATACATATACCAGTCCGAAGATGAATTCACAAGCGAACAAAGGGGGCTGCAGACTGGAACGGGAGTTTCCGAGAACAGGTGAGTGATCCAAGACACTGAACATTTGCATTTCAAGAAACCACAATTACATTAGAACCATAAAAGTTACAAAACTCAGTTCATTTTCAAAATAAACCTTTTGAGAACTCCTTCGATGAAAAACGTTCATAAATTGGTATATAGACTAACTATTTCACTGAAATCAACATAACCTACAAACATGGGTAAAATTTGATTTTTTTTATCACATAATTGCACTTCTCATGTATAGTTTGCTATGAAACAATAATTTGACTCAATTATCGCAGGATAGGTAACACTAAGTCTTCCTCAATAAAGGAAATTATTACTTTGATGAATTTCTGACTTATTTTCAATAATTGATCAAAACATTTTACCATTTTTCTGAATCTGACATCAAGAACACTACCAGAGGGCTCCACAGTTGAACTTACTCCTGAGATTCCATAGGCGTACCGATTGAGTTAGCTGAGGTAAAGAAAGTAAGGTAAAAGAGTTAAATGGGAAAAAGATAGAATACATGGCCGGATATTTGAAATATTTATATGGGTATTTATTCATGAGCATATTGAATTACATCCAAAGGGCAACTAGCTGAAGGTTTTGAAAATTGTCAAAAAATATTTTGTTGTGGTGTCTGATTGTGAAAATAATAAAATAAAACAAACCACAATCACACCTCATCATAACAATATATATATATATATATATATATATATATATATATATATATATATATATATATATATATATATATGAAATTTTCTTGAACCATGTAAATGTATCATAGGGGTATTTTCTTGAGAATTGGTTCTGTATACGTATAAAAATAAAACCCAGTATAGAATCTGTGTTTTTTTATTTTGTACGACGTTACTCCTGGAAGCCTCCAGGCTTTTTCAAGTCTTTTTATAACACATATTCCAAACAGGGAGACAACGTATTGACCAAATAGGCCATCATGATTGGAACGTTTCATCTTGCACATTTTTGTGTTTTTCTCTGAGTATTCACTTGTAGTTTGGTTTTTCTTCTTAACAATGACCATGCGCCGCTAAATCCAAGCGGCGCATGGTCATTGTTATAAAAAAAAAACAAACTACAAGTGGATACTCAAAGAAAAACACAAAAATGATCTGACATTCAATCAAATCAACTTTAGTCAATTCATTAATCTACCTATTGGAATCTATGTTATAAAAGTAGTCTTGACTGACTAGTTGAAGAAAAAATTCTACAGAAACTATCTTGAGGATGCAGTCAAAATAACTGGGCTGGGTTAAAGAATACTCTTTGTTATATGGTCGAGCTTTCGGAAACGTTTATTTCCTTTTTCAAGACATCTAAAAATGTAAAAAGAACAAGTTTGAGTCACATGGTACTCCATAAAATGTTAGAAATACTTACTTTTAACTTTATGTCATTCTCAAGTTAGTAAGTATTTCGTAAGTATTTCTAACATTTTATAGTACTATGACTCAAACATTCTTTATTTAAATGCTTAAAAAAACATTTTCGAAAGCGATCTCAATATTCTTAACAACAGTATTGACATCCTAACAGTAACATCAATTTATATATATATATATATATATATATATATATATATAAATATATATATATATATATATATATATATAATATATATATATATATATATATATATATATGTATATATATATATATGAATATATATATATATATATATATATATATATATATATGTGTGGGAAGTATTTGCTGACTAGTTAGGTAAGTTAGGTACAAAACTAGGGATATTGGGGTAAGCAGCAATGAAAAAGTGAACTCTCCAAGGTTTATCCAAGCTTTCGGAAATGTTTATTTCCATAATCAGGGAGAAACTTTGTTGACGTTGTTTTCAATGATGTTGAACATATTCATCTAACATAAAGATACAAAAGAAAGACATGTAGATCAAGGAATAAACGAAGTTCAAAGTTACTGCCACCACATTAGCGTTGTTTAAAATTATATAAATATAAATGTGTACCCTATGTGGAGTGACAAGTGAAAGTCAGTTTCATTTCTAACCTGTCAGATTCACTTGTCACACCACTTAGAGTACTTCTTTATATTTATATAATTTTAAACAACGCTAATGCGGTTGTTGTAACTCTATACTCACTTTATACTTCGTTTTATTCCTTGGTCTACTTTCTTTTTCTTCTGTATCACTATGTTAGATGAATATGTTTAACATCATTGAAACCAACCTTAACAAAGTTCCTCCCTGATGATGGAGATAAACATATTTGAAAGCTTGGGTAAACCTTGAGAAAACCCGCGAGAATTTGAATTTTTCCTGGTGTTCTTTATGTGATTCCATTAAGCTTCGAACATTGACAGTTTGTCAGATATACTTATTCAAAATTGACAGATTTTCGTACAAACTTCCATCCCCTTTTTCACCACCTTAGGAGTTAAATTTGCAAAAATCCTTCCTTAGTTCTCACCTCAAAAACGAAAACAACTCCGATTTCGGAGGTGATAACGTATAGGTTATAGAGCGTTCAGGGATATTATCAAAAATTTGTTCGGAGGTCACTAGGTCCCATTCCTCACCTCCGTTAATCGTAAATAATTTTCGGGCATTTTATTCAGCAAGGAATTCTCATTGCTTTTTTTCTGGTGGTTATAACAAATTCTTTGTTGCCAGTTCCCATAATGTCGGAGCAAGTGCAAGAGAAGGCGGAACTTTCTTCTGCAGATGACAAGGGGATAATTTTCCGCGGATTCTCCTATGCACGAGTTGGGTAAGGAAAAATTTGTCGTTATGTTGTGTGCACCATATATCATGAGCAATTTTTTCAAGCAATTTACATTTCACAGATTTATATAGTCGCCTACGGTGCTATGTCTCCAATTAGATTTAAAAGGGTTCAAGTAAAACTATTTTGAACCATTTCGAAGTGAAGCATCTCTGAAATTCTGGTTATTGTTTTTTACGCACGTTTTTCGATATCTTCTGATTCAATGGATACATCGAAATTGAAAAAACTTTTCAATAATGGATACTGGAGTGTAACAAATCATTTATTTCCGAAAATCAACCAAAGATAAAAAATGCTATAATGGAATCATTTCATAGGTACTTCAGGAATGCCCTGAAAATTTTCGTGATGAAACAAAAGAACTCCAAAATTTTCTTCAATTGACATTTTTTAAATACGTCGAGCGTATTATGAATTGTCGTGCAGTTCTACAAGAAACTTATTGTAAAATGATAATGGGGTACATCAATTTAATAAAAATGATAAAAATATGATTTAAAATTGTATCACTCAGATATGATGAATGGATTTTTCGAAAAGTTAGGCAAGTCTAATGTGGTGAGTGAATAATATAAAAATCAATAAAGAATTGTATACTCAATTAATAGTGATATTAAGTATGCCATCCAAATATTCTTCAAGATTATAGTAGGCTTCATCACTCACTGAATTTCTTGTTTTTCTTCTGAATGGACTGAGTGCTGTTAATTCTCCAACACCCAGAGGAAGTTTACTGTACATCTTCATACCAATAAATGTGATTGTGTCATGTATCGAAGTTGAACTGAGAATTTGAGCCTCAGTTGATTCATTCGGGGATTTACAGCAAATTAATTTACTTTTAATATACTTGCTTTCATTTGACATCCCACGAAATTCGTTTTTTTTCTATAATTTTTTGAAATTGTATTAGTAATTTGGAGTTTTGCTCAAAAAACCTAATTCTAGAAACACCTCATTCGCAAGGAACTCTTTGTTTCTCTTTAATTCCAAAATCCATTCCCAACTTATCATTATAAATTAACTTCGAACGGTTTGGTTGGGATTAGGATCAATGTTATCGAAGAAAACTTATTGGTTTCTCGCCAACGTTTCGAACTATAATAAATTCATCAACAGAGCTCTGTAACAATGAGTTTTACAGAGCCCTGATGACGAATTTATTAAAGTTCGTAACGTTGGCGAAAAAGCAATAGTTTTTTCTACAATAACATTGATTCTAATCCCAACCAAACCAAAAAGTACTTATTTATGATTATTTGCAGTTTATGTATTTTTTTTATTTCAAAATTTTCATATATTTGAATGGGTTCTGCATCACATAAGCTTTCATTTGACATTCCGCTTTTATTCAATAATTCAAATTTTAATCCCAATATAAGTAAGTAGATGTTTTTTTCGTTCGAAAACGTTCTCAAACTGGTATTTCGAACGACATTTTTCCTTTTTTACCCCGATTTTCATGTGAAATTTACAATCAGTTTTGGAATCAGGGCTCATTCATCAGTTTGATTCCACGAAATTTTTCATTTCGAAGCTTAATTCGACTTTTTTTAAAAAATTATTTTTTCATACTTTCATTATTCAACTCAAAATTTCAACATTCTGAACATTTAACTTCATTCAAAATAACACCTCAACTTCAACTAACTCAATTCCCAACTTGCCACATTCAATTTTCAAGATTATATTTTTAACATTCGAATTTCATCATTTAATTTCCAACCATCAACTTTCAAATTACACCTACAACCTTCAATTTTTGTCAGATGACTTTCAATATTCAATTTTCAACAATTTTCCATATTCAACTTACAACAATTTTCCATATTCAACTTTCAACATTAAACTTCATGTTTCATCCTTTAACATTCAACTCTGGTTATTCAAAATTCAATTGTCAACATCCAATTTCTGATATTCAGCCGCAATAATGAACTTTGGTATCAACGAGAAGAAATGTTTGCTTATGTTCCGACGATATGACTGCTCACTGCGCAGAAGCATAATAAACTTGTAGTAGCCACAGAGTAAGTGGGCGTGGTAAAAAGTAAATAAAATATGGCAACACCGCTCTCACACACCTCACGAACTTGCAACACTATGGCTACTAATTTTGCACTATGACAACTCTTCACACATTACTTGTACACACAACATTGTGGCTTAGGTAGCCGTAGTGTGGAACATCAATATATCTTGTTAAACGGGGTGTACTTCAAAAATAAAAATAGCTAAATATTTCTTAGAAAGAGCACTACCTTCACCCAGTATATTATCAAATGTGCCACAAGTTCGGAATATGCTTGGGTTGCCATAGTGTAGCTGATACCTGTATGTGTGTGTGTGTGTGTGTGTATTTGATTAAACTATGGCTAATTCATCCGAAACTCAAAGAATAAACATTTTGATTATGAATGGATGCGGTAATAAAACAAGAACTCAAAAGGAAGTTTGTGAAATGTTTAATGATAAATACCCTGGTCAACACGTCTCACAGTCTGCAGTTAGCAAAATAGAAACAAAATTTCGTGAAACTGTACATGTAAAAATTATTCGAAAACCAGGTCAAAATGTTAAATTGGATGAAGAAAGAAAGTAAGATGTAGTGTTAGTGATTGAGGAAAATCCACATATGACAAGTAGACAACTTGCTGCTAACAATGATGTAAGTAAATCATCGATATTGAGAGCTTCACATCAAGAAAAATACCATCCTTATAAAGTTCAGTTGGTTCAGGAGTTAAATGAGTGTAATCCTGATAGCAGGCAACAATTATATGAACTGATGATGGACAGAATGGAAGCAGATTTGCAGTTCATGAACACAATTGTTTTTTCTGATGAAGCTACTTTCCATTTGAATGGAACGGTTTATAGACGAAACTATAGATATTGGAGCAAAGAAAATCCTTATTGGATGTGTGCGGCTAACACACAATATCCTAAAAAAGTTAACATTTGGGATGGTATCATTAACAACAAAATTATTGGCCCTTATTTCTCTGAAGGCACAGTTAATGGTGAGGTTCATCTAGATTTTTTGATGAACTTTTTACAAATTACATTAAAAAGACTTTTTCCTGATATCAACGATCCAACTGTACTAGATAGATCAATTTGGTACCAACAAGACGGAGTTCCACCGCTAATACACGTATTGTTAGAGAATAGTTGAACGAAGTTTTTCCCAATAGGTGGACTGGAAGACGTGGAACGATAGAATGGCCGCCTAGATCCCTCGATTTGACTCTTCTCGATTACTTCTTATGGGGTTATTTGAAATCGAAAGTATAATAGACCAGACAATATTGCATATTTGAAAGTTAGGATAACGGAATAAATTAACAACATAACCCCTGAGGTCCTACAAAATGTTGTACGAGATTTCCAAGATCGACTTGCTCATTGTCAAAAAGTGAATGGTGGTTATCTTGAACATTTAATTCGATTGTGAAATAAATTGAAAAATACTTCCCAAACATTATGTGACATTATTTTCTTTATTCTACGTAAAGTATCAAAATTTTACATTTTCGAAATGAATTTTCTCAGTTATGATTGCACCAAATTCGAAAAACTCAATATCGCTGAATAGAGAATGAAAATCATTTTCGAACAAGGTGCCACACGACCCTCATCCTCATTCAAAATTGCTGTGGGGTGCAAGAAGGGGGTAATATTTTCATACTGTAAATTGTCGAATTGACAATAGAAATCGACCTGTTTCAGGTTTTTTTAAACAAATACTCAATAACGCTAAAAATCAATTTATTCCATACCTGGACCCCACTGTAAATTTGCTTTTTTCTTGGGATGATGATTGATTTTGCTTCTTCTCTAAAGATTACCCTGTGATTTTCATAAGAACTTCGTGGCAGCTACGTATCGTAGAGAAAAATTGAGCATATAGGATTATTGAAAGAACATCGTTGGAAAAACTTTCCCAAGTAGTGAAATGCAAAATTTTGGCGTGGACAGTGTTCAGCATGTTTAGAACTCAACAAATGGTAGACCGATTGAGACTGTCGAAATTGTCTGATGGAAACTGCTCGATGTGGTATAAAATTTAACATTTCGGAGGAAGATCTGCCAGTATCTTTGGAAAAGAGAAATGTGGCCCATATTTCCTGGATGTTCCAGACTCATTAGGAACAGGAATCCAGTGTATACTTGGCGTATCTGGGCTTTATAAATAGTGAGACGCTGTTGAGACATGATTTGATTTTTAGCATATAAGAGGAAGTAAGTTTTCGTGGAATTGATCATGGGATGGCTCTGACGCGATTGTTCAATAAAGAGTGTTGCTAATTTCCTTCCAAAATGTTGAAAGATGCTTCCGAATATATTGAAATGATGAAAGATACCGAATTTAAGTTCAAATTGATCTATCAAAATTTCAGATAACTTCGGAATTACACTAAGTGAGTTTGAATGCTCAGTTCTAATAGAAAATCGAAATGACAAGGGTACGAATCATTCCAGTCACACCAAGATGACACAGTGAAGTGAGAATAGCTTGTCAGAATGAATAGAACTGCACACTCCTGATAAGGCATCAGCAACTTTATTTTGATATCCTGGTCTGTACAAAATGTCATAGGTGTAGCATGAAAGTTCCAGGCACCATCGTTGAATTTTTTCATTTTTAATTTTTTTTATGATTCATGTCGAACATGAACGATACAGACCGCTGGTCAGTAATGATCCGGAAATGGCGGCCTATCAAAAAGTGTCTCCACTTCTTTGAGGCAGTCACTATAGCATGAGCTTATCGTTGCTTGGGAGAGAACTGCGGAACTCGAGAAATCGGAGGCATCCGTTTCAACTACGGAGAATTTCTTGTAATCAATTATTTTAACCACTGCTTTTGATATTTCGATCTTCATATCTTCGAAATTGCACTTTACTTCTGGAGATAAGGAGAAGGTTTTCGCGTTTAGAAGCTATTTGATCTCATCCTAATAATTGGTGACCCATCTAGAATAATGTGCAAACATTCAAATTGTACGCTGTAGTTCATTGGGGTTGTTTGGTGGGGAAAGACTTAGTGAAGTTTTCGAACGATCGGGATCAGGAGAAGAGGTGTTGTTTCCTATTCCATAGCCGGGTAAGTTTATGGATGTCTTAGCATAACTACTTTTGTCTTGATTAATTATGAAACCATATTTATAAAGTGCTTCCATAAATCGCTTGAGGTTTCAGTCATGTTTTTCCTTATCTTTCTTGCAGACTGTCACACCATCAAGGTACGCGTGAGTTTTCCCCATTTTTTTTATATGACGTTATTGTTTGCAAGCTGATAAGTAGAGACTCCGTCGATGCCAAACGCAAGACGGCAGAATTGATAAGGCCTACCACATACTTTGAAAGCAGTGAAAGGTCGACCTAGATACCATGCCACCATGCAGGTAGATCATACTTTTCATTTTACCCCAAGTGAAGTTATCGAAAGCATTTGTAACCTCAAGAACACGAACTCAGTTGGAGTAGATTGCATCTCTACAAAAATAATGAAGAATATCAGAAATTTATTCTGCGAACCATTAGCATGTTGGATAAATAATTCAATTAAAACTGGAGTGTTTCCAGACGAACTAAAAATTGGATCGGTAACACAGATTCTCAAAAAAATATGACTCAACTCTTATTAAGAATTACCGCCCCGTAACAGTTCCTACAGTTATATGTGAAATAATTGAAAGTTCCGTTTATGTCAAAATGCTTGCGTTCCTAGAACAATTCGGCATAATATAAAGTTCCACCATGGTTTCAACCCAGGTAAGTCGACGGAAGTGCATTTTACACTTAATTCAAGTATGTCTATGACTCACTTGACAGAAGGAAATAAGTCGGTGCACTTTTCTTTGACTTATCAAAAGCATTCAACATAATTGACCCCGACATTATATGCAAAAACCTCTATTCACTTGGCTTCAGGGGTACCTTCCTCTCATGGCACAGATCATACCTGACTCTCAGAAAGATATATGTTGAAGTTCCTCAAGGTCGTATATTGGGTCCTCTCATTTTTCTTCTTTTCATCATCGATATGCCCAATCATATAATCACAGATTTTGTAGTTTTGTATGCAGATAATACAGCGAATGCCGATAACCCAGAGGAACTCCAAGACAAATTGAATACATTAAGTCTTGAATCAACAAATTGGTGTCATACAAATTATTTGGTGGTGAATGCAAAGAAAACTGTTCTGATGAAAGTTCATTCCAGGACAAATATTTTTTTTTAAACTTTCATGTTAGAGTAGGTGTTAAAATAATTGAATAATCAGATAACACCAAATTCCTTGGTACATATATCGATGGTAACATGACCTGGGAGTCGAGTATCAATCATGTCAGTGGGTCAATTAGACAATTGCGGTCCAACTCCATAGAGCCCATCTATTAAATGTTTACTTTGCTCTTGTATATGCGCATATTTCCTATAATATTGCAGTTTGGGGTTGTACCACAAAACTAAATGAAATATTTGTCTCCCAGAAAAGGTTCATGCGACTTATATATAGAATAGAATGCAGATAATCTTGTAGACCCCGCTTTATTGAGAATAAAGTTATGTGCGAACTGTGCATTTATATTTACAAATGTACTCTGTTATTCCGAAAACAGGTACATAATTGCAATTGGAACTGTGATTTCCATGCATATTCTACCAGAAAAGGCGAATTAATAAGACTTCAGAAACATTCAACTCGTCAGTATGAAAATTGTACGTTTTATTAGGGTGCAAAATTTCATAATCACTCACCTGACGAAATAAAAAACCTAAATAGGGAAAATAATTTCAAAACGATACTCGAAGAATACTGAGTATATAGAACTGATGAGTATTTTATTCAATAATATGTATCTCCATCTGAGTTGTGGAATTGTTATATTATTATGTATAGATACTGACTGTGGAATTGTTATATTTTTATGTATGGAGGTTGACTGTATGTGAATTCTAATTGCTATCTGACGTATCCCATGTCATGTTAATGATCGTGAAGGATTCAATAAATTTTATTATTATCATTATTTTAATCTCACTCCAATTGATTCATCACGAAACTGTAGTTATATGTCTTGAAAATTTCATTAAAGTACATGACATTAGACAAGGGCCAGAACCTAGCACCACACCCAACTCTCTGAAACAGACGATCAACAAGAAGCAAGACTGAAAACCCTTCGTGTCCGCACATGTTCATCCAGTTGATCACTGCACGCTGATTTAGTCCTTGGTGCATTCCATTATACTGCCAAGGATGATTAGTCTTCATTCGAGTGTGGTTATTAGAAAAACGGATAAATTGAGGAAATAATTTTTTTTGAAATTCAATCTGCACTAATATGGATTATGTTCTATCAACTTACGTTGGGGAAGGAAAAATGTAAGCGTGACACCAAATATGATTTTTATAAATATATAAAAATCATATTTATGCTGTTTGGGGTCGGCTTTAGAATAGCCCCATGGTAAATCCTGCCTGTCGTAAGAGGCGACTAAAAGGATAACCGTAGGTGGAAGATGGTTTCATCGCCCGGTGAAATACCACCATATCGACTTTGTGTGCTGTGAAATGGATCATTCCATGTTTCAGTGTTCGATCGATACTTTCCGGTCTCCCTCTTTCCTTATCCCCAATTCCTCCTTTATTTTCAGGTGCATCCTAATAGTGATAATGATGAAGTCTCCTAGAGTAAAACACTCCGGAAGTAAAATACCTCTCCATTCGGATTTCCGGGCCAGAGGTACTCGAGGGGACTCAACATTAAAAATTAATTTTTGCAACATCCGCGGACTCAACAAGAACATCAATGACGTCCACCATCACCTACAGACGAAAAAACCGGATATTCTGGCTCTAACAGAAACACAAGTAAACTCGTCCACCAACAAGGTCCATATGCGTTGTCCTGGTTACGAACTCCATTCTCGATTCAGGTTCAAAGGTGGAGTCTGCCTTTACGCTAAGGCTAACCTTTCATGCCAGCGTGAAGAGAGTTTGGAACCGAAAGACTTTGATGTGATGTGGTTCAAGCTATCTGATACCAAACTGACTAAGTTCCTCTGCTGCCTTTACCTATCACCTAATGAACCTTCATATAACGACCTCTTTGAGTTTTATCTCAAACGGGACTACATTCAGGAGAACCATCCAACAGCTGAAACCATAATCATGGGAGACTTTAATGTACATAACGCTGCCTGGCTCAAATTCTCTAACAAAACAGATGATGCAGGTCTCGCCGAGGCCTTCGCCATCACTCATGGTCTAGAACAACTGGTCGAGCTACCAACCCGCATCCCTGATGTCAACAACCAGTATGCCAATACACTAGATCTTTTCCTCACCACCAATCCTGACCCGTATAGAATAGGAGTTTGTGCCCCACTTGGAAACTTGATCACACCCTCATCTCCACAACATGCTCTTTCCATATACCATCGAGCTGCACAATACCACCCCGTCTCATGTGGCATTACAATTCGGCCGACTGGGTAGGTCTTCGTATGTTTTTCTCAGCGTTTCCATGGAAGAGAGTTTGTTTCTCTTCAGTAGATCCAACACGATGTGCTGAGACAATTTCTGAAATCATCATGTTGGGGATGCAAACTTACATACCGAATACCGAAAGAAGAACATCATCCGATAAGACCTGGTTTAACAGAGACTGCTCTAGAGCTGTGGCTTCCAAACAGGCAGCATACCATCGATGGCTAAAAAATCCGGGCCCTGAGACCAGAGCAGCATATGTCGAGGCAAAGAGACAATAGAATGCTCAAAAGATGCCCACAATGCCAAAATAAGATCAAAACTTGCTGAATGTCCTAACGGATCCCGTTCATTTTGGTCTTTCGCCAAAGCTGTGGGGAGAAACTTCACTTCCAGCTCATTTCCTCCTCTAACCAAAGAAGATGGAACACTAGCAACGACTGCCCAGGAAAAAGCCAATATCTTTGCGCACCTATTTGCTGGAAATTCCACACTGAATTCATCGGGAAAACAACCCCCGAACATTACACCTATTGACAGTCACATGCCCGAGATCACCTTTCGCCAACGTACTATCAGAAAGATTTTGCTGGGTCTCAACACCAACAAAGCCTGTGGATCTGACGGAATCCCGCCGATTGTTCTCAAGAAATGTGCCCCCGAACTAACACCTGTTCTTTGCAAGTTGTTCAACAACTCTTACAATTTGGAGGTATTTCCGTCCAATTGGAAAATTGCAAGAGTACAGCCAGTCCCTAAAAAAGACAAAAAGGCCCTACCTAGCAACTACAGACCTATCGCACTGCTATCTTTTATTTCAAAGGTCATGGAAAAAGCCATCAACATCGAGCTCATGAAATATCTGGAAGACTCAGGAATTGTCAACGATAGGCAATATGGCTTCCGCCATCAGAGATCAACTGGTGACCTGCTCGCTTACGTCTCACATATATGGCAGCTATCTATTGAAAAGTATGGAGAAACTTTAGCTGTGGCATTAGATATCTCCAAGGCGTTCGATCGAGTTTGGCACCAGGGACTCCTCGCCAAGCTTCCGTCTTATGGCTTGCCCCCTCAGCTGTGTTCTCTGCTTGCTAGTTTGCTCTCAAACAGGTCTCTCCATGTAGTGGTCGATGGAGTTTCATCTGACACTCTACTCATAAATGCTGGTGTTCCGCAAGGATCTATTCTCGCACCAACACTATTTCTATACATCAACGACCTGTTGAAAGCAACTTCATGTCCAGTACACAGCTTTGCCGATGATAGTACCCTCCATACCGCTTTCTCTTCCAGGGCCCCTATATCAGCCCGTGAAACCAGAAATGAACGAGGAAGAAATGTTAATAATATAAATATGGACTTAGCAACAATTCTCGAATGGGGATCTAATAACTTGGTAGAATTCAATGCAAACAAAACACAAGCATGTCTTTTCTCTAGAAAAGCCGATCTCACTATGCCTAACATAACTTTGTCAGGAGTAACCATACTACTGAAGCCATCCATATCGATGCTTGGTATTACTATCAGCAATAACCTTTCCTGGGAAAATCACGTGAGGTCCATTGCCAAAAGTGCATCCCAAAAACTTGGTTTTTTGTTTCGTGCCAAGAGCTATTTCACCCCCAGTCAGCTGCTTATGATCTATAAGGCACAGATCCGACCTGTCCTGGAATACTGTTCCCATATTTGGAGTGCGGCACCTAAACATATCCTGAGGCTATTGGATTCTGTCTAAAAAAGGGCAATTCGTCTCGTCGGTGATGCCTCGCTTACAAACTCGCTCACTAGTCTGGAACACCGTAGAAAAGTTGGCGATTTGTCTCTATTTTATAGATATTTCCATGGGCGATGCTCTTCTGAAATATCAACAATCGTTACTGCTTTGACAGTCTCTTCGAGATTAACCCGTCAAGTTCAGTCATCACACCCCTTCGTGGTCACTTTGGAGACCTGCAGAACATCACTTTCCAAAGACTCGTTCATCCAACGAACAGCGAGGCTTTGGAACTCATTGCCTAGGGAGGTGTTCCCCGAGGCATACAACCTTCAGAAATTTAAGAAGAACACCAACTCCTACCTTCTTTCCCTAGGTTCCCACAATGTTCTCTGAACATTACAGGATATCCCTTTTCGTGGGAACCAGAACATAAAAAAAAAAAAAAATATTCTGTGCATCGTATCAAATTTTTTTATAAAAATGCATAAACTTCTTGAAATCCACGCGGGCATATGCTAATGAAATACGAATCTGTGACTGACATTTATCTTGGACATAAGGACCAAATCACCCAATACTGATCTATATATGAAGAATTAATATTCAGTAAGATGTAGGCGATTTATGAGATTTGCCCTCAATTATGATTCCCTGAAGTCTTATCTGTTATTCTCTATTTGTTGATGCATCTCCAGGAATATTGCTCCAGTAAATTCTGAAATATGGTTCACAACACTTCGCTAGCCACCCCCATTCATTGAACCCAGTTGAAACCATTAGGAAAATTAATGTTTTTCGCGAGTTCCCCAAAAAACTCTATTAGTATCGTCGAGTGGTGGAAGGAATAAATCAAGCCTGAAAGTTTTCCCAACTTCCATTAACCTGACTCAATGTATGGGCACACCTATTCACATAATTGCAAATAATCCAGACAGAAGCATAGAACGTCCACCCTGTTTTCATAAGATATGGGGCTATTCATTCTTCCCTATCAGTATTTAATATTCACCGAAGTTGTTATTGCAATAATCTATCCATGATATATTCAACCTTTATAGCCCAAGCAACGAAGGAAAGATAGCGGAAATAATTCATGGAGAAGCCAATTTTGGCACAGCTGCACATCAAGTAATGTTGGGTGCAGGTGGAGCTAAGGATGCGGGGGGTGCGGGGGTGCGGGGGTCTCTAAAGGTCACTTTTTTTTGTTTTTCGTCAATCACTATGAAACTTCTGCCTGTAGTGAAGAAATACTGAATTGATCTCCATGAAATTATCTACAAAAAAAAAACTATTAATTTTTTGGCTAGGATCAATACCTACCAACATATAGAGGAAGGATAATGTAACATTTTAAATAATAGGATATTATTGTTAATGGTTCCAATGATGGATGGAGTATGCTCAGACTATATGTTAATGACTTCACTACATGTAAGTGTAATCATGTAATAGATATCGGAAGAATTGTATGCGGAGGGGACTACAATGATGTACGTCGTTGCAGGCCAATACACAGAAGGGGATGATGGTTGGAATCAGGGCTTCCCTCCACACCCTATTCAGCGCCATGGGGTCTTGTTATCCACCAACGCCTTCGGACCGGCGCTCTTCCCTTTTCAGTTCACATTCAACCACCTTGTTGATTTCAAAATATCTGCTCTGCACGTGTTTATCATTTTGTTAATACATTGAGATTATTCACTTCCAGTGAGTTAGGCTATTGACTATGGCTGAGAACTGCTTAATTTGTGAGGGTAAAGTTGAAAGTAATTTATGTAACGTAGGTATTAAGGGGATACTTCGATTGTGTTGAGGCCAGTAGAGGACAACGCAACCCTCGATATCACCCAATGCATCAATGTGGTAGACGGTGTTTTCCTTCTCCACCGCATGAAGTGGAAAGGGTCCTCCTACATTTACTCAATTTGCTATCAGTACATTTCCTGTGTACAGAAACATGACGGTAAAAATAACGGTGGTTTTTGATGATCACAGTGATGTCAACAGCACAAATCGAGCAGAGTAGAAGTAGAGAGGGCTAACAAGAACTTCAGTTGACATCAATTTTAATCAAAGCACGATCATCACAGTTCAACAGGAACATTTTCTTGATAATGAAAAGAACAAAACGAGATTGATACACTTGCTTACCGACAGCAGCAGGGATTGAAACAACTGCTAGATGCTGATGGCACTATTATCAGGTGCGGGTTAGATAGAGCTACTGTACATCCAACTGTAGCCATAGTTGGGGAGGATGTGGACATGATAGTTCTCCTCATTGGAGTGGCTCCACCTTGGGGAGGTGGAGTCCAAACTGTATTCGTTGCGAAAACTTCCACATCTTCCATTCACCAAGACGACCCTCCTTCTTCATAGCTTTCTAGATGTGACACCATCTCCTTGATATATGGGAAGAGTAAAGTAAGAATCGATAAGCTCTTCACAGGAAATTCTGGCCTCACTCATGACATATCAGCAACATTCGCAGATCTCTCAACATCACCTGAGGATATTGAACACGCTGATGAGAAGCTTTTTCTGGGTGTAAACGAATCACGTGCACATCAAGACAACATGAACAAATATCTGTAATCTGCATTTTTGAAGACGTCAACAAAACCGAAGTCAGACTTGGCCACTCTCCTTCCCACCAGCGAAACTTTAAAGCAACACCTGCTCAGAGTATATTATAAATATCAATTTGTGCTGAATACCAACATTGGTCTGATTACTATCTTACAGATACAACAGTGGCTCGCTAACCTCCTACCACCCTCTCAATGGGGTTGGGCGCGGGGAGATGGGATCCTCAACCCAGTTACCACGAATGACCCTGTGGCACCCGACTCTGTTTTGAACATGATCTTTTGCCGATGTATGACTGGGTGTGGGGTGCGCTGCGTTGCCGCAAAGCAGGTGTTTTCTACTCAGGTGCCTGCAGTATGTGCCTCGGCTCATGTACTAACGGAGCCCCTATCGAAGACAGCATCGATGATGATGAAAATTTGGTCTTCGAAAAAAATTAATGTTCAAGGTACATCCTTAAACACCACTTATTCCTTCTTCAAAGATGAACATTCCACTTTGAACAATAAAATTTCATTATTAACAATAAACTACCATTTTTAACAATAAAGGTTTATTCTTCAACAATAAAAACAGTTTTTTTTTCAGATTTTCAGTTTTTCCCCTTGATATCTCCTTGAGTATGGATCCTAGCTGAAAAATTAATGGAAAATTTTTTAAGAAAATTTTATAGAGATCAATTCAATATACAGGCAGTAGTTTTAGTGGCTTCTACATGAATTATTTCCGCTATTAGCCTTTTTTTGGTCTTCGTTGCTTGAGTTATTAACCGCTACCATGGAAAATGCTCACATTGTTGCAACCGTCGGTATGAGATACCGCTACATATGTTTAACGCTTTTTTTATATATATTTTTTTCCTTCATTATGAATTCGAAAAATAATGCGAAGGATTCAAAGAAAACTTGTAAAATCAACAGAAAACTGCAATACTTCTGCATAGGTACAATATATATACTTTTTAATTTTTCTCGATTGTTTATACAATTGTTACGATGATAAAAAAATGGGTTTTTCACATGCACGATACACAAAAAATGTTTTTTTAGTTTGAAGTCGCTAATCGAATGGATTTTTTTTTTCATAATCTTCTGTTATTTCCAATAGGAATTCCATACGACGACTTTTTAGCTGTCTTGGTAATCTTAGATTTTCAGTATATCGGCGTTGTATAAATGGGTAATTTGTATTTTAACGGAGACGCAGAATAAGTCACCCTAATATATATATATATATATATATATACACATATACATATATATATACATATATATATATATATATATATATATATATATATATATATATATGAGTGAACTGAAATTGACATATGTCAGTATTTCGACGTCTTCAAGATTATTTATGGTTTGTTCGTTTGTGTTTGTTCTTTTGATGTTTGGGTGTGAGTATATGTGGTTGTTCGTTCAGAAACAATTCGGTAGAAAGTGTAACATTGGCATATTGTTTTTGTCAAACAAGGAAAACTTTTGTTTAGTCTTATTCTTTTAAACATTTTGGAGAATAGATATTGTTAAATTATGTTGTGGTATATTTTGCTGAGTTGTTTGATATCTGTTAAGTTTTGGTTTTTTTTATTAACCATTCCAAATTGCCCGTTTTTTGGTATTTTTTTCTGTAGCTTAAATTTTGGTATTTTCATAATCGAACTCGTGATTTGTATCCTTCTTGGGTTTGTTCAATGCTGTGGAGCATTTTTTTGTGTATTTGTGTGATTTGATTCTGTTTTCTAAATGTTGCATGGTCTGACCGATGTATACTCCATTACAGTCAGGGTTATTGCATGGGATTTCGTAAACAACATGTGTGCTTATACCTTCTGGGTTTTTAGTTTTTAATTTGGAGAAAATTATTTTGTTGAAAGTGTTGTGGCCTTTATGACCTATGTTTATGTTGTATGGTTTTAGAATTTTTGTTAATTGTTCCGAAAGATTTTTTATATAGGTGAGACCAATGTGTTGGGAGTTAGTGGTGTTAGTGTTAACTTTTTTGCTGGTTGTGTTATAAAATAAGTTTATTCTTTGTTGAAATATACCGTTTATTAAGGCTTTTGGGTATTTGTTTTCTAGCAGTGCTAATTTTGCCTTTTTTATTGCTTTCGGTCTATATTCAGGGTCTGATAAACTGATAGCTCTGTCGGCGAGTCCGATTACTACAGACTTTTTTTGGCTTAGGGGCTTAGTAGGTATCTGCCCGACCAGGTGTCTTTAGTGTGCCATTCTGTTTCAATTTTTTCATTTTCTCTGTGAAGTGTGAGGTCCAAGAAGTTTATTTGTCTCTCTTTTTCTTCTTCTATTGTGAATTTTAATTTGTCGTGGTATGCATTGAATTTTGTTTGAGTATATTTGGGTTTGTTTTCTGGAATAACTAATATACAGTCGTCCACGTATCTCATGTATAAGGGAATATTGAAATTTAGTTGTGGTATGACGGTGTTTTCAAGGTCTTCTGAAACCATTTGGGCTATTACACTGGAAATAGAGGCTTCCATAGCACAACCTTCAATTTGTTTGTAGTATTTTTCATTGTACTGGAAATACGTGGAGGTTAAGGTGTATTCTATCGAAGTTTGGAATTCGTCGAGGGCTATAGTTGTGTGTTGTTCTTTGCTTTCCAGTGTTTTTTTATAATGTCTTGGGCTAATTTGAGAAGTAAAACAAAAAACCCAATGTCCAAAAAGGAAAAAAAAATTTTTCTGTAGAAATCTGATGAAGCCTGGGGACCTCCAGGCGAAACGTTATAATAAAAATTATAAATAAGTCTCTATAAATTGTCTGAAGAACCATAACCCAAGAAATCCCTCATAAATATATATATATATACATATATATATATATATATATATATATATATACATATATATATATATATACATATATATATATATATATACATATATATATATATATATATATTCTGTCAATCTGTGTTTTAGTAACAGTGACATTACTATATAGCAAAGTGACATTTCCATGTGGTAAATTGGCACTTCAATAAACGATTTTGAATTTAGTGAAATAGCAACATTATTAGTCAAAATACGAAAATAGTTATTTATGTACCAAGGACGAAAAACTGTCTTTGATAGTCGAGCCTGCAAGGCCAGACAATAGACAGTTTTTCGCCTAGGTGCATATTACATTTTTTCCTCGACCTCTACATACCTTTATGACCTCTACATACCTGTTTGCTGGCCTCGGCTACGTCCCACTCTCCGAACTGCAGTCTCGATCATAATTTTAATGAATGTAAACAAAATGTATTCTGATTTGAAGTGTAACAACTCTCTATTTTAATTATACTACAAAATTAAATCAATCTCGAAGATGAATATTGAACGTACAGTTTGTGCAATTATTTATATTGATTCCTGCTGTCGGAGAAGACAAAGACAAGTTTTGATTTTGGGTACTTTTTGATGCAACTTCAGATACAGGTGCTCCAGCAGCACTATTTCCAAAACTTCTCTCTTGGAGTGATTTACCTGTTAAAATGCTTTTTGATACGTTTATTTTATTGGGAATGGAATCCCCAATGTATACCTTGGCGACTGTTGAGATTTCCATCCTCCGTGCTGCTTTAATGACAGAATATCTGCGCTGGTATTGACCAAACGTTTTGCAGATGTGCGCCGATTAGTAGAGGAGACCGTGGGAGGTCGACCTTCACCGATCTGATAACTCGATGAAACATATTTTTTATCAAATATAATTCATAAATAAATATGCCCATGATAACTTGCCTATCGAAAAGTGTTCATAGCTATTTTTAATTGAATTAATTTTAATCAATTTTCTTTTATCACCTTCACTCTTTTGATAACCGAATGAGTTTCATCTCGACTGATAGTTTTTAACACTCAGAATATGCCTAGGTCGGCTTGCCTACTTATTTCTGTGCATGGCTACCTGGCGAGCAGATGTGAACAGGTAAGTCAATATAGGTAACTAAACCGATCTGTTAACCAATCTAAATTTATATCACAGGTAAGATAATTTGATTACAAAACCAATCGTATAGGCTTGCCTGCAAAAAATCGTACATAACATATTATTGCCAAGCTATAAAGTTTCAGAATTTTAGCTATTTGATAGGTGCGAGAGAGAAAGTAATAGCGTCCGAGGTCCGTGTGATAGAACAGGACACAACATAGCAGCTGCACGCTACCTGACCGCTGAATGTATCCGAGTACGCATGCTCGTGTACATGTGAGTGACAGTGACAGCATTTATTTACACTCGACAGTTATTTTGAACTCTTTTATATGCTTTGTAATGGACGCTTTCAACAACATAAATGTATTAAATTTTATTTTTTTATATCGATGATTTTGTTATTAATAATACTCAAATTCTTAAAGTAACACTTATTCTTTCCCGCTTTACGGCATTTATTTGATTTTAAATAATAAATAAATTATTCTTTATATAATTTTGAATAAAAAAATATTGATTCTTTCATCATTTTCAAATTTTATAATTTAGCTTCAAAATAATTAAAAAATTGTTGAATTTTTATTTTATTTATTAATATATTAAATTATTTATTTTTGATTATTTCATAGCTGTAAGTATATATAGTGTGGAATAATACAAAAATTGTGATCGAAATTAGAGTTATAATAAATTAGAATTCAAAATTACTGTCGAGTGTGAATAAATGCTGTCACTGTCACTCACATGTACACGAGCATGCGCACTCGAATACATTCAACGGTCAGGTAGCGTGCAGCTGCTATGTTGTGTCCTGTTCTATCACACGGACCTCGGACGCTCTACTTTCTCTCTCGCACCTATCAAATAGCTAAAATTATAATACTTTATAGCTTGGCAATAATATTTTATGTACGATTTTCTGCAGGCAAGCCTATACGATTGGTTTTGTAATTAAATCATCTTACCTATGATACCAATTTCGATTGGTTAACAGATCGGTGTAGTTACCTATATTGACTTACCTGTTCACATCTGCTTGCCAGGTAGCCATGCACAGAAATAAGTAGGCAAGCCTACCTAGGCATATTCTGAGTGTTAAAAACTATCAGTTGAGATGAAACTCATTGGGTTATCAAAAGAGTGAAGGTGATGAAAGAAAATTGATTAAAATTAATTCAATTAAAAATGGCTATGAACACTTTTCGATAGGCAAGTTATCATAGGCATATTTGTTTATAAATTATTTTTGATAAAAAATATGTCCCATCGAGTTATCAGATCGGTGATGGTCGATCTCCCAGCGGCTCTCAGACTAGATAACAATGTCCGGTGTACTCTATTTTGCGATCAAGCTAGATATCTTCGCGAATGTATGCACACCAATCACTTGCACTGTACACTTTCCTGATTTATAATTGACGAAAATTATATTATGATTACAATGCTTCGGTCTTAAGTTGGCGACATGTCGAAATATTTCATCCGAAGATTCATTACGTCGCAAACTTTGGCCGTAACTGTAAAAACTCGCCTTTTACCATTTTTTGAGTCTGGTATGGTTATTACCAGCATGTCGCTTCGACCAACAATGTATTCAGTCGTTATCTTACGTAGTTCTTCTTTTTGACAAGCCCCAGCAATTCCAATAATTGAACAGAGCTGTAATAATATAACAATAAATACATCAGCAAAATAAATCAAAACTTTTACCATGTGCAGAATATAAGTTTCATTTGGGGCATCACGAAGAAATCTGTTCATGTCATCTCGACTAAATACTCTAGATTTTTTCACTTTGTACCCAACGCTCCGTTTTTTTCAAAAATGCAATAAGTTTTGGAGATTTGGATATGTTAACGTTTTCCTCAATGGCTAATGTGGATTTAAGCATAGAGAATATTGACCATAGCGTTGATGACTCATAATTATTGCCAGCTTTACTAGAAAAATAGGCCAAAAGAACATTTTCTGAAGTTCTTGAATGTGTTGTATTGTTTTTTGTATAAAATTCGTGATTTCTGTAGTAGTAAATCCAACGTGGCCGTAGTTGCCAATTCCCGCAGCTCCAGAGGAGTGTTACTGATATCCGTATCGCAGATTTCGTAAATAATTAATTTGACAACAGCAAATGGCAGTTATTGTCACAGGCGCCTATGTTTTTATTAAATCGTGAATTTACGAAAATGACTCAATCGCCGCTCTCGCACCGTGCCGTATCATAGTGACCATAGTCGATTTTTCATTCGCAAATTATTACGTAAAATGCCATTTTCTATAGAGGTCGACGAAAAAATATTCATTGCTTGAGAGTCTCTGTTGACATAATGGCACTAGTGAACTATCCTGACCTAAACTAGAACGTACAAGGTCATGTAGCCCGTGACTCCAGCGGCATAATACTGAAAAACAAAGAATAAAAAAATCGTGCTACCAAATTGACAAACATGAGGTTTGTGGTGAGAAACGTCAGGAAAATTCTTATGAGAAAACATTGCATCTGAATAAGTTGAATTTGACAATAACCAAAGAAATAGGTTCACGTGATAAAAATGAGAATAAAAACAGAATATGTTTGAGAAATAGCATACCACAATTACATTTTCGCGTGAACTTAATGAAATGAAATTTACATTCATTTCATATAATTGACTTCCGTACATGGAATGGTAGCCAATTGAATGTGAAAAATCAATTTGCAAATGATATGAAACGTGAAAATGTTCAACGGAAAGTTTACTGCCTTCTCCCCATTTTCGTACATTCAATAGAGGAAATCTGGCAGGGGGTTTCCAAGAATTATTCGCAAATTAAAGACCTTCGTGGGACTTCTATTTCGTTTGTGATTGAAGAGAGAATTCGTGGGTGGACTCATTCGGAAATATTTACCAAATGCAGCTTAATCACTAGAATGATATTCGCGGGACTGTGGATATATAAAATGGGTATATTTATTACGACTGCCAGGAAATTTCGTTCGCAGCATAACGTAAAATCCCATAGTGCCTCATATTGCCTCATGTCAGAAGTAGCAGAAAAAAAAAACGCGGAAATAACATTCTCTAGAGTGACACGATAAATCTCGTTAGAGTTCCGGAGCTGTGATGACTTTTCTGCAGAGTCAAGCGGAACGAAACTCATTAACCAGTCGGAGTATAGGAATACATTGACATAAAAAGGTAGTCAAAAGCTGGCGTTTATGCTTCACTCACATACAGTTTTTCAAACGGAATAAATCCAGAATGGCTTCAGGAGTTAATCGTTACTAAAAAGTGTAATTATTATATATAGTCGGAATAAAATATTTTGGTCATTTCTGTATCAATTGCAAATATATAACGATTGATCAACTTGGGAAAAGAAATATTAGAATAAGTAAAAAAAAAATTTTATGTTGAACGGTTTTATTGTAAAGAAACATAATAATGATGCAGATAATATAATGGAAGCTGAAAAATAATTAGGTAGGTACCACACAATAAAAAGTGAATATTTGAAAGAAGACAGCATACTTCTTTGAAAATATTATCTCTGGTGGAGAGTAAACTTTTTCAGATAAAAAATCTCTAATTCGACTGAATTCAACACTCGAATAACTTGTCTGAAACCAAAATACGTTGAAACAAGATGAGTGATATTCATTTTGAAACTATCAACCTCTTCGAAGTAAGGAATAAAGTATTTTTTATTGAGAATATGACCAACTTGATCTATGTATATATCTTGTTTCAACTTAATGCTTTATATTTTCTTGAAGTTCTCAACTCGTTCGGATCAAGAAACTGGGAAACCTTGAATTGAGAGTATATCGCTCCAGTAGAAAAATTATATTTTTGTTCTGAATTAACAATAATATCTCGAAACAGACTTCGTATCTTTTTAGGAAACGTGTCTCATTCCAGGATATCCCATGAGATTCTTTAAAGATCTCAATTTCATTATTTCAAAAAATCAAAAATATCTGGGTTGGTGAAAATATTCTTGTCTGGATGAAATTAGATTTCTAATAGATGATGTATAATTATTTCCAAATGTTGCTTCATTAGGAGATAACGTATTCGGTAGATATGAATGAACTATTGCACAACATTCAAAAAAACTCATCACGAGCAATTCAATATTTAGAAATGTGTCAATATATAGTATAGTATTTTTTTGATAATACGGTGATATCTTATCTTGAAATTTACTAATCGTACGATCCATTTTTAGACAACGACTACAACTCTTTTCCCAACTTCAATCGGAAGAATCTGATATAATTATCAAGAGATACCTATATCAATATCTGAAGGAGTCAAATTGTGGAATTTGTGAAAAATCTTGTTACATTGTTCATCAAAATCTACCACAAATCGAGTTGGAAAATGTTGTTGCTTTGCTCACAAACTGTAAATAATTCATATAGAACTGATTAGAAAAACATTCTTAGCGCAAGCTTGTATTCGAATGCATTGAAAAGGAAAAAATTATCCATTTAGATTTGTGACGTAGGTTATTATGTAAGTAACAAATTCATATGCCTGTCGCGTAGGAATGCCTATTTTTGTATTCAAACTGAAAACATTGCGCGACAAGCTTTTGTACCCGCAGAATAACCTACGCCATACATCTCAATACATTATTTTTTCCTTCTTGGTACATTCGAATAAAAGCTCCACTTTGAAAAGTGTCTAATCATTTTTATTCAATTCTTTCTAGTCATAAATTTCGCCATCTTGAATTATCTAATGTTAACGAAAAATTATATTTTCCGACCCAGAGAATCTCCAGATACCATTTATGGGGAGCATCACTCCATAAATCACAGAATTCTGTCGCCAAAAATCCCCAGACCCCAATTTTGAATGGAATCGGATCATGATCGCAAACTTGTTCACCATCTTGAATTTATGAATTCTTACAAAACATTCATATTTTCCGATCCCAAAAACCCATACACATCAATTTTAAATATAATAGGACCATAATCACGAAATTTGCCCGCCATATTGAATTTATGGATTTTTACAAAATTCATAATCTTCTACCACAATAAACCCGCAGACACCAATTTTGAATAGAATCGGACCATACTCACAAAACTCCTCTGCTATCTTGAATTTTTGAATTATAACAAATATTCAAAACCCCTAAACCAACCTTTCCCAATTTTCAATAGAATCGGACCATAATCACAAAATTGGTCCACCTTGGAACCATCTTGATTTTATGAATTTTGACAAAAAATTCATAATCTACCATCCCGAAGAGAATCGGACCATAATAATATTGAGTTTATGTAGTACAGTTTCATAGTCTTTTCTCATAGAAGTCCAAATGATTTTATTTCTTAGAAATTGTGATAAAACATAATATTCACTGTATGTTATTTATAAAATAAAAAATGTAAAAAGTTTTAAATTCTTTCATTTCCATCAGACAGTCTTGTGTCAAAGCAACAGCTCCAGAATTCTATAGAAGCAGGTTTTCCCTATTATTCAAGTGAAAGGTCTCAGATCAAGAATAAATATATTCAACTGATAATTATTGTATTTCTGACTTTGAAGTTTCATGCGTTTTTCAATGGAAATTATTTTGTTTTCAGTAAACCAAACATTTATAAGAAAGTGGGTCTGCATACGTTCATCTTGAGTAGATATTTCAAATGTTCAACTGAAAACTTATCTGACTTATTGGAAGTTATCGAAGTTCTCAATTGAACGAATGATACTTCTCAACAACAACAAGAGAATCAGTTCATCTTGGATATAGATATTTCAAATATTCAATGAAAGAACTGATATATCTCATTGGAAGTTGTCAAAGTTCTCAATCAAACAAATTACATTTCTTAATTTGAGTAAACCACATTTTTTATAGGATAGAGTGGATTTTCAAACGAGTACTTCTTGTTATCTTGAGTAGAGTTATGTGATTTCAAGTAAAACTACTGATCTATCTCACCAGGAGGTGTCAACGTCAATCATTGCATTTTTGTTCGGAGTACTTTTTTGACCTTTCCAAATGTGTGAAAAGATCTACTTGAAACTATGGATTTCTTCAAGCCAAGATAAACTCATTTGAAATAATCATAACTGGTTTTGTTGGCTAAAAAACTTGGAGAATTTCTCATGAATACATTCATGAATTTTTTCGGGAGATTTGGAGCAGCATCGATCGAAGGTTATATTCAATGCTATTGAGGAAAGGGTTGAGTTTCATATTAAAAGAACAAATTTCTTAGTTTGTGAAAATATTTCTTCATGAATATAGGAGAGAAGGATTCCTTTGATTAAAGTTTTTTTTCTTCGGTTTGATATTTTTATTTCCACTGCGCAGGTACCAGTCATCACACCACTATCCTCATCAATATGGGGCATTGATCAGACTAAAAGAAAATCGTGGGGCGTAACCTTAGCAAATATGTAAATGCTCGTTCTGTGATGTCGCACAATGATAGTGACGGATTTACTTTTATACACATTTTGCATAAGTTGTCTATTGAGAAGATGCATCCAAAGCATACAGAGTGGGCCATTGAAAACAAAACAGCGGCTCCGTAGGTCGGCAGAACCGAATTATATAGAAACGCTCATCATGTCAACTACATTTTCGAGGGGAAATCGTTCGCGATGAAATTCACCCAAAATACATTCCATCCCTCGGAGCTGTGACCACCACTCCTAAATTTTTAAATGGCAATATATGGCAAGTGATACATCATTCGAAAGGTATTTTCCTTTTTAATATCAAACAACAACAAAAAAATAATTCTATTTATTCGTTTTCGAGATATAGGAACTTGAAGTTAGGAAATCACTTTTTAGTCACTCAATCAATAAAAACAATATCTGATAAACAACTGTCGCAATAACTATTATTGTCAATGAACTAAATGTTCAAACTGTCAACCACCCATTTCCATAAAATAGTACAAGTTCTGTTCAAAACAAGACCTCACGTTTCGTAGCATTTCCGGCGTTATTCGACGGCATTCTTCAATAATTCTGCTCCGTAAATCTTCCAGAGATTCTGGTTCGGTTGCGTAAATTTTGTTTTTCAAGTGACCCCACAGGAAAAAGTCGAGTGGGGTTAAATCTGGAGATCTGGCTGGCCACTCTATAGAGCCTCTTCTTCCAATCCAACTTCCAGGAAACATTCTATCCGAAAACGCCCTAACAGGATGTGCATAATGTGGAGGTGCCCCGTTTTGTTGAAATATCAAGTGGTCTTCATGGCAACGATCGTCATTTCCAATGATGTCTACTAATTGTGGTTGAACAAATCCATTCCATAATTCCAAATAAGTTTCTCCTGTCTGGTTACCGTCGAGAAATACTGGTTCAATCAAACGGTCCCCAAAAATAACGGCCCAGACATTGAGTTTTTGGGGAGTTTAAGTATGGACTGCGTGGAAAACATGTGGATTGGCATCTGACCAATAACGATAATTATGACGATTAACAGTCGAATTCAAAAAGAATGTAGACTCATCAGAAAAGCAGATGTTGAAAAGGAAATTCTCATCAGCATCTATTCTCGTAGTCATAATTTCACAAAATTCCTGTCGCCTATCAAAATCATCTTCATTCAGTTGGTGTACCAAATGTATTTTGTAGGGGTGGAATTTATGATGTTTCAGGATTCGACGGAGACTGGTTCTACTGATATTGGTAACACTAGCCAATTTCCTTGTGCTAAATTTTAGGTCTGCATGAACTTGTCCTAATAGTGCAACTTCAACAGCTTTATTTCTCAATGGAAATTCACGTTCTGGGTCTCGTTTCTTGATGGCTACTAATCCAGTTTGACGAAATTTTTGCACTAATTCTAGAACGTATTTTCTAGCAACAAGTTTATCTGGATGCGTTCCATTGAACAAATTAGCTGAAGGTTACCGCACTCATCATTTTCGGAAAAAATATTATTTCAACTCTTTTCGCGATCGTATGCACCATTTTTGCACCATTCAGCAGCTTTAGTCAAGTAATTCACTCTAATGTCGTTCAGTCAAAGATCAGTTTGACACTGATAGACGTCCTTAATTGCGATTTGGCAAAAAAAATATCTCATACATGTTTTTGTTGTACTCGCATTTGAGTCGAATTCAAGAAAACATCTTTTTATTGATTATTAAGAACCTTCAAAATTGTTCGATCAAGTAAATGAGGATGAAATAAAAATTCGAAACGGAATTGCATGTTATTTGTTGGTAAACAGTTAGATCATTTAATTCCTTGACAATGATAATTATCTTTAATTTAATCGCGAACGATGTCCCCCTCGAAAATGTAGTTGACATGTCCGAGCGTTTCTATATAATTCGGACCTACAGAGCCGGTGTTCCGTTTCAAATGGCCCACTCTGTATAATGATATGAGCGGTCGACTGTAGATAATAGAAATTCGACGCGCCCCACGATTTTATTTTAGTGTGATCAATGCCCTGTATTGATGGGGAGAGTGGTACCTACCTAATCACTTTTTAGCTTTTAGTACATTATCTGCATCATTTCTTCACAATAAAACCGTTATACTTGAAAAAAAATCAACTCATTTTATTTTTTTAGCTTTTAGTACATTATCTCCATCATAATTATGTTTCTTTACAATGAAACCGTTTAACTTTAAAAAAGATTTTTGTTTATTATTTAGTTACTTAATATTTCTCATCCTATTTGGTTCATTTAGTGCCTCATTATTACAAGCTTTATTTCCTGTCAGTTTGTTGCAATCTAACTCCTCAATACATAATCCTTCCGAATGTTTCACACGACTCAGTGCACAGTGGTCCACATGACGAAAAAAACGGAACTAATTAATTTGTTTTGCTCAATCGCCTCTTTGGTTGTCAGAAATCATGAACAAAAATTATTTTTTTTTTGTCACAAATGAGAAGTTTTTACGAGGGGGTATCGAAAAAACAGTTTTGAGTCTTTTTTTTTCTGGAATTGCTCTGAAGGCGACGACGAGAATAATGGTAAGAATTTAAAAAAGTCACAAAGGGGTGGTTTTTACAAGGGGTGACTGGACAAAAAAACAAAAAAATAATTTAGGAAGTTGATAGTAAAGTTGGTTATCAGATAGAAAAAAACGAATTACCAGTAACAACTTTTATTTTCATTTTCATTGTGCACAAACTTTGATATATTTGAATGAAGTTTGGTGAAGAGAAAAAAATTGTTTAAGTGAAAGGTGTGGCGCGATATAGTGATAATAGAAAAAAAATAGTATACAACAGTTTACATCATATTACGGTAATAAAAAAAACGCAAAATGAATCATAGTTCAGAGGCCCAATTAACATTTTGACAAGTATTTGCTTATAGAGAATAGAAATTGCGGCCGGAAAAAAAAGAAAACACATATTATACCGTTACGAACCCACACACATTTTTTCGAGTACTTCGATACAGCGGAATTGAGAATTGGCAGTTTAGCTTTTGTCAGATCCTCCTGCAAGGATATTCCACTTGATTTCAATAACTTATATTCTCCATAACTTCAGCACGGGCGTATTCTGATAACCTCATCAAGACAGCTGCGGGTTTCGAATTTTCAACATTCCGTTTTGTTTGATCCGGTGACACTTTTTTTATGTCTCTTACTAAGGCTACCTTAATTTTTTTTTTAACGATAATACCCATTTTTTTCTATTCTAGTTTTCCTTTGATAGCTCCAAAAAAATCGAAGGTTTTATTTTTAATTTTGCTCCTTTCATGAAATTTTATATTGAAGTTGGTAGTTTTTTTAGGTTAGTTCCCCTCGGTTTGCAAATCAGAGATGGTTTTCTCGTATTTGGTGCTTATGTGTTGAAGAACACGGTCCGCCAGGTTTTTTATGAAATTACCACTTATCATGCTCTTCGTTCTCGCTTCAACAATGTTGACCGATTTATTCAAGGTCCTTTTTTGATAGCACCATATTGTTTTGCTTCAAAAACTAAGTTCACAAAAACAGTTTCTGAGGTATATCACAATAGACAGTAATAACTGATGATTCAAGTGGGATTAGTGTGAACTATGGTAAAGTCATTCATCCATTCAAAAGGATATTTATTGTGAAAGTAATGTGAGCACGGAAATGAAAAGACGTCTTACTCCGTTGCTATCCCACGAACGAAACTAGTTAGACATAACATCACGATCCACAAGTATTCTGGATGAAAAAGTATTCAAGTGAATTGGATGGACTTTCAGAAAACGTAGAGACTGAAAAGATTGTTACCTTCCCTATCCTACTTCAGGAATAACTAATTCCGTAAATCCATTATATGAGCTGGCACAGTAATCATTTTGATGATGTTGGTTTTCGACTCCTGCTATTGTACTATTTACAATTCTTATTAATCATATCTCGACTGCAGGTCACGATTAAATTTGGAGAACAAAAATATTACATCACATTCTTTATGGAAATGGGATTTTAGATCAACCACATTCACTATCTTCATATTTACAAAACATCAACATAATATCCTCTGAATTATTGAACAATACATAGGGAAATTAATCGTGAAATTAAGAGTATTTCATTTTATGCTGCAATTTTATGGTGAAATAAAATTGGAGATTTAATGAGTACAGAGGGGAGGTTGCTCTTGATGGATGTTAATATTTTTATGCTTTGTTATGGGGTATTTCAAAAGCATCCATAAATATTCTCAAAAGCTTGTTTCACATATTTATGGATCATCATAAATCCCTTTAAAACCTCCATGTATTTTGTCGACCTCGCAAAATATTCAATTTAAGGGTAAAATATGTCTATAAATATAAAGGGAAAATCGGCATGTGCAATAAAAAGATATAATTTTATAGAATTCCTCAGGGCACTGTTTTGGATTCGATCATTTTCATCTTATACATCAACAGTTTTAGTGGAGTAATATTAGATTTCACCTTTAGAAAGTAAGAGGACTGCGGTAACTTTTTACTGTACATTAGTGATGATGTTAGTTAGGAAAGACATGTGGAAAGTTACCAACCGTAAATTGTGTGCCTGATTTATTATTTAACAAATACATTGCAAAATTACATTGTTTGTTGAATATCTTGAAAAAAATATAATTTTTTTAAAAACTGATACAGTCTTTCGAAATAATGGAAGATTTTACATGAAAGAGGCGAATGAAGTTTTCCTTTAAAATGAAAACTGTAAGCTGCAGATTTTTTTTTCTAAAATACGAAAATGTGAGGCGGCGACACTGAAGTACATCTCTCGAGGAGCACGTAGCCACAGCGCGCTTCACTTAAGTTTTTATAACTATTGATCTAATGGATCAAATTGGGCTATCAAAGATACAAATGGAAGAAGAAAGAAGTAGCTAACGGGGTGTCATGTTTTCAAATTCAAAAAAATATGAATAGGAATAGTACATACATGGTGTTAGTGGATAAGTGCGACAAACTTCAGGAGGTGATTCTGCATAAAAAAATAATGTCAGTTTGCTATATAACTTTTGTCGGCAAATGCTTCGTTTTCCTAGATACGGGGTGATACAGTTTTCAAGAGGTAGTTATTGCGCATTTTTTTACATGCAATTAAGAATTTCATGTTCATCATTGGTGCGCATACGGGTAATGACCTCAATTTTTTTGAAGAAAAAAATTGTATGCCACTGAGATATTCCAAATTGAAAATAATTTTTGTCGTTCAATTTGTGACAAAAAATCTTCCTTGCCTTTTTTTCGTATGAGCCGCCGTTTTATGCAAAAAAATCATCTTAACGCGTATTTTTCATTTCTTTAATACATTATCAAGAACTATCTAATACAATAACGTTAAACCGGAACAATAACAGAAAATAACACTAATAAATAAAGGCGAAAGCTACAACAAATGTTCAAATTACCTTCCCTCGACGTGATACAAGATTCAACTCTTTCGCCTCATTGTTTGTCGTATCTCACCAAATATTCCAGGTGTATTTCTTATTGTCTCACAGCCGGCTATAATTCGATTCCTCAGGTCGCTACATTTTTACGGGAGGGAATAAACCAATACTTTAAAACCAAATGCAAAACCGAAGATTTAAATCCGAGATCGAGCAGGCCAATGTTCCGTACATCCCCTAACTATCCATCGATTTGGATATACTGTATCTAAATGATTACGTACAATAATGCTAAAATGGAATGGTGCATTATCATGCATGAACCAGAAGTGTTGTCTCAGCTGTAAAGGAATTTCTTCAAGAAGAACAGGTAACTCTTCCTGTGGGAAATTAAGGTAAGAGTCGCCTGTTAGTCGTTGTGGAATGAAATATGGACCGATTAAATGATCAACAAGTACCCCAAGCCATACATTCTCTAAAAACTGATGCTGAAAATGGGCTTCAAAGATTCCATGTGGATTTTCCTCAGCCCAGAGGTGATTGTTATGGAAATTTCGTATACACTGTCGTCAAAAAAACCCCTCAAAGTAAACAAACGCATTAAAAAATTAGGAATTTGGACGATTATAAGAATCCAGGCAAAAAACTAGGGCGAAAAAAGCTGTAGGTTGCTGCTTCAAGAATTGTAGATACAGTAAGTTGCTTCATTCAGATGTTGGCAATTTCGAGTATTTCTTCAGGTGACTCCGCATTAACTCGAGAACTGCTTCTTCTAGCTGCACAGTTTGTATCTCGAGGGGCGCAGTCAGCCGTTTGTTTCTTAAATGTACCATTTTCGCGCAAACGTTGGTGGAGACGAGTAAATATTGTGTGATGGGGTACCCTACGTCCTGGATACAACTTAGTATACAATCGTCGAGCTTGCCGACCATTTCCATCACTTTGACAATAGACAAAATGCATGTCTGCCAATTCCGCATTTGTATAATTTTCCAATCTTTTCGATAAAATAAAAATTAATTACCCATTATCATTAATGGCCCCCCATACGAAAAAGGGGCAACAGAGATTTTCTGCCACAAATTGAACGAGGAATTAAAAAATGAAATAACCCAGTGGCGTTAATTCCTAATTGCATGTCAAAAAATGCGCCATATTTACCTCTCAAAACTCACCAAATTTCATCTGCATATCTCGACCGGTTTCAGAGCAATGAATAAATAGTCAGTTTTTAAGAAAAACTTCATCTCGGAAAATGAAGCACTATATAGTAAACTGTCATTATTTTTTAATGCAGAATCAACGCCTGAAGTTTGTCGCACTTATTCACTAACATCCTGTATATGAAATTACGTCAAAGTAGAATTTTCTATAAAATCAATTAAAGATGTGTCATTCTTTAAATTTTCAAAATGAACATCGAAAATTTGTACAGTTCACCTTCAAAATAACACTCAAGAAGGTGTACGAATGGAATTTTTTTTTTAATTTCATTTAAAAAAATACAGTGGTCAAAATTTTGAATAATTTCAGAAAATGACAAATTTGAATTTTTAGGCCATGCTTCAAAAACCAAAAACTCTAGTTCAAAATATGATATCAAGATTTTTCAATTGTTTTTTCCGAAGCTTGTAATCTGTACTTGACGGAGGTTTGATTGGTTTTATTAAAAAAAAAAATTAATAATAAAATTTCGCCAAAAACAAAAAATAAACGAATGATGCTCCAAAATCCCTGAAATTTTCTGTCAAATAAACTTTGATAACTAAAATATAAAACAAAATGAGCTAACCTAACCAACATATATTCATATTAAGACCTCAAACAAGGTATACGCAGCGTAAAATATTTTTTTGTCTTTGTTAATATAAGTGTAAATTTTATCAAATACGAAAATTTTACTTTTTTTAGTATATTGACGAAATGTCCATTTTTATAAATGAATTCTTGCTTGAAATTCTTGTTCAGAATAGAAATATAAGTTTCTCTCTTGATGTACTTTATATTTGATCGGTAAGTTTAGTGCTCACCTGACGCTCTACGTATACTAGTGGAGTAATATTAAATTTCAGTTTCAGAAAATTGGGGAATGGTGGTAATTTTTTACTGTACATTAGTGATGACGCTGGAAACAACATATGAAAAGGTACCAACCGTAAAGTGTGTGCTTAATTAATCATTTAACAAATAAGTTGCCAAATTACATTGTATATTAAATATTTGAAAAAAAAATTAATAACCAAGGGGTGCCACTCACAAGAATGAAAAATGTTACATCAAAAAGGTATATAAAATGTTTTTTTTTAATTAAAAATTGTAAGCTGCAGATTTTTTTTTGCTAACGTGCGAAAATGTGGGGCGGCTACTCTGAAGTGCAGCGCTGAGGAGCTTTAAAAAAGATGGAGAGGAGATGACCAGAAAATATTGTCAGAAAATTATGTTTTACGAGGTTAACTATTAAACTCAATACTGTAAACAATCTCACGCAGCCGGAGGCAATAATATATATTCATTGTTAAACTAAAGAAGATGCATCAGACGGCGTGAGATTGTATATAGCATTGAGTTCAATAGTTGATCCCTTGAAACATAATTTTCTGACAATATTTTCTGTTCATATTGTTTCCATCTCTTTCAAAGTTCACTTTTTACGCCGTCGAGTTTTTTTATTTTTTTAATTATTTTTTGTATTAACTTTGATTTTAATTGTTTGGGAAATGCCTGTGAATATTCAGAGGAGTGCTTTCTTGTACGTCTCATTTTCCACAGATTTTTTTTTCAAAGTTATAAACAAAACGAAAAAACATCTTTGGACGTTGGAATTCCACTGATATTCTGCAAGATTCACGAAAATGAGACATTAAAATTTTCGCAGAAAATCAATGAAATTTTCCCGAAAAAATTATTTCTTTATAGTTGAAATCTAATATTTTCCTGATACAAAATAAAATTATCCACCGAAAAAATTATAAACATGATACATTTCATGTGACTGTGACATTAGCCAGTGGAATGTATGCAGTTCGATATCCTGTTTCAAGATCTGTAGATCCGGGAGTTTTCGGAGGGTTAAAGGAATATTTGAGAAAACAGGCAGTGCAAAGCACAAGAAAAGGCAAGTAGGAGATGAAATTGGAACACATGATGAAAATTAATTAGTGGCGATGCTTTCAACGGTTTCTTCCGAATCCTCATGTTAGTACGAGAAAAATTGCAAGAGAGCTGGATATAAGTCATACTACCGTGAACAAAATATTGATATTCAGAAACTTTTAACAAAAAATTAAATCGACGAAAAAATCAACTGAAAAGCAAAAAATAAAATAAACCTTCTTAGTCTTAATGATAATTGAACTCCTAAACTGATGTAAGTACCTGATTTTTGAGTCGGCGCCAAACAAACAATTATCGAAGATCATTATCTATGAAAGGAGTCATCGAAACGCAGCCGTGCATCTCGCTGCCATCATTTTACGCTTCACCTAATTCAATTGCTGGTTTGTTTGGCGCCGACTCAAAATCAGTTACTTACATTAGTTTAGGAGCTCAATTATCATTTAGACTAAGAGGATTTATTTTATTTTTTGCTTTTCAGTTGATTTTTTCGTCGGTTTAATTTCTTGTTGAAAAGTTTTTATTTTTCACTTTTCAGTTCCGTATTTCGTCGGTTTGATTTTTTGTTAAAAAGTTTTTATTTTTCAATTTTTTGTGGCTAAAATATACCAATTACTACCTACTTGTTTTTTTATTACTTCCAAAATACTTACTTACCCACCTTACTTCCACTTTTACCAGTTAAATAATATGATTATCTACTTTTACTATTTGTTGTAATATAAATTATTTTCGTTGTTCTGGTTTGTTCATTTCATTACTTTGTATATCATTCTATCCTCATAAAATATACTGATTTTGACGGAACAAGAATAATGTCAGTAGCGATCTGTCATTGTCAACTACGTATGTGTGTGCCAATGTTCACTAGTGAAAAATCAATTATCCTCTATTTTTCCACCTGTAAGGGTAGCTAATTCCTTTCGAAATCCAAATATAAGGTATACCCTATCTATTAAAAAAAGAATCATCCAAATCGAAGAACCCAGTACAAAGTTATGCCTGATAGAATCAGTTAACCGACCAGAATTCAGAGGGTGAGTGATCAATATCCTTCATTTCGCTACCCTTAGGGGTGAATTTCATCTTTTAAATTCGAATGGGACCAAATTCGAAGTACACCCTATCCACTGAGGGAAGAACTATCGGAATCGGACGCCTCAGTAAAAAGTAATGCGTGATCATACATAAAAAAGTATGATGGAAAAACATAAAATATACGGGTCGAATAGGGATCCTCCTCCTTTTTGGTTTCGTCGGTTAAAAATAAGGTTCATCTCACGAACCCTATGAAAGTGATGTAAAGGGGTCTCTCCCCCTGCTATCAAACTTTGGCGCCTTTCACCAATCTAGGTTTCTGCCTCGGGCGCCACCTTTTGGTTTATAGAGGAAAATGCCATTTTGCTCCGGGCAGTCTCAGTAAATAAAACACACCAGGGGTCAGTATAGTCGTGACAATGTAACGAGGCCAGCAAGGCAGGCTTTAATTGCCTTCAACTGGGTTTCGAACCCAGGTGCCGACTGCGCACTAGGTGCTCAACTTCTATTCAAGATAGTTAATAAAACAATACTCCAAAAAAACAGGATAAACAGGATATTGAATAACAGAATTACAGGCAGGGCGGCTAACGGCAGCCTCAAGTTATCACCACAACTATTCAAGAATGACAAGCACTTTATTCAGAAAAAAAAAGCAGGGAGGGTGTGTTCAAGTAGGCATGGTAAACATAGCAACCAGAAAACTCTTGCGAAGGGGGAGTCGTACGGATTAGTATGCAAGCTCAAAAACGGGTGCAAAGCAACAGGCCCTGTCAATTCGTAGTATGCAGCGGGTATCAAATGTAAGTTTTCACGGACGGCCAAAGTGACTAATTCCAGTAGTAGTGCGTAATGTTCCTCGTGGGGCTGGCTTAACCTATCGTTCCTAGTCGATTTCAGCCTTCATTCTCCCACCCTGTCTTTCCCTGAGTAAGCCACGCCGGAGCGCAGGAAGGTGAGACGCGAGAAATGTCTACCCCTTCAATGTGGCCTCCACCCGTGCTCACTACTATTTTTATCCCGTTTGAAGACGGCACGCGGAGGTGAGACGCGAGGAATATCTACCCCCTCTATGCGACCTCCACTCGTGTTCCCTATCTCTGTCGTGATGATGTCTACCCCTTCAATGCAGCCTCTGCCCGTGCTTCCTATATCTGTCTAAAGTAAGTCACGCCGGAGCGCAGGAAGGTGAGATGCGAGAAATGTCTACCCCTTCTATGCGGCCTCCACCCGTGCTTTGAATGAGCCAAACCACGTATCACATTACTTAACTGCCCTTGTTGCAAAATGACTCACCAGATTAGGTTTAGTGGTCTCACGGTTACGGTCTTCCACCCTTCGTACGTGGTGGTTCGGATCTCAAACACGACTGAAATCACCAGCGCCGCATTAAAGTGAACATGGGCCTCTGAGGGATATGGTTTGATCATGCGCAAATCGCACCTGTGGTACTTACAAATATTTCCGATGTGTTTCACCTGATTTGAAATATTCACCCAAACTCCGATCTCACTTCTTCGGCAAGACTCGGGACGGTAGTGGACTGCTTCGGTATTTAGCTCACACTCTGGATACTAGTGGTCGAACGCGTGACTGCTACTGCTAGACTTGGTGAGCTAATGATCCTTTGAAATATTTCCAAACGAAACTACAGTCGGTTTCCCCCTCTTTTGCAAATGCCTCCCGATCGAATTTTAGGCGCGCGCCGTTTTGTGGACTCTCCCGATTGAGATACAAATTATATTTCCATAGTATTACTACCAAGCTTGTATTAATCTTCCAGGTAGCAATCCACGTGATGGGACGTCAGTCGGATGACGTCAGATGGCTGCGGTCGCTTTTGTTTCGACTGAACTGCTGTCTCTGTCTTGTATCGGGTCACTGAATGTTCTCAGCGACGTTTGTTCGATGAAACGTGCTTTCTCGATTCGCTGGCTTAGGCAAGTAACACTCGCGCGTACTTTATATATACGCGTCGCGGTATCGGCGTGATTTACGGAGGGTATTCTTATCACGAACACGAATGTTATTTTCAGACCTATTATTACCGTCAAGATGAATTTAAATCCTTTTGGTTGATAAAAATAGCGGGAGAATAGTAACTTCGTTACAGTGATTATGATACCAGGGTTCGCTTTTGCGAAAATATATAGAATTTCATTCGCGAGAAACCGAATTTTCTGAAATACATTTTGTTAAGTGATCTGTCATTCACTTCCTTTTATTCCATGGCTCACTACATACTCCATAAAGTTTGAAACTTTCCGTTTTCATTTGAAATTGGTTCGTTTTTGAATACGTAAAGGACTCGAAGACAGACAAAATATTCGCCTATTGCCTCAGAATGGATACCCAAGAAAAATGCTTCTCGGCTCTTTGACATAAAAAAAAATGTGTAAAGTAAATGTATCAATTGTTGTTCCTTGTTATTCCTCTGCTTTCACCTTTTCATCACATCGGATTCGATCTCGATTTGATTTCAAGTTTGAGTATTCATTCAAAGTAGATTTATTTCAAATTTTATCCTCGCAACTCAAGTCAAATACCCTTTCTAAATACGAATAAAAATAAAATCAGTACAGTATTTCGGAGGGGAGGATTTTCATTGTTCGGACCTTGTTGATGGAATTTATGAGCAGAAATATAGAAACAAACACCAGGTCAGATACATATCTGAACTTGGTAAGATAGGAACTATTTAAATTCATTAAACAAAACTACAGGTCCGTATTAGAAAAAAATTAGTTGAGGGCAAACTACGAAGAACGAAACGTCGTATTGAAAATCGAAGCATACCATATCGAAGCAAATTTGAAACACAGAAGATAGTTTTCCGAACACATTTCCATATTCCTAAAAATAGAGGCGCCTGCGCAAAGAAAAGAAGACGGGTCATTTCCGTTTTCTCCGTATATTTTGAAAATAGTTCTTGATATTTTATATTTGGAAACATCGTTCCATTGTTCAACCAAATAGGCAACTTTTCTCCAAATCAACCATCTTCGTATCATTTACCGTTTTCGAAATGCCAATAGTAGTACGACATCAAAAAATACGTACTGTATATTACGGCATAACTGAAAGAAGAATCTGTATTATTTTATTTTTCGGCAATTTTAACGTATGACTGTTTGTCAAGTTGTAATGCCCTCTCATATCACCGTTCTCCGAGTATTTTTTTCTAGGTTTCGAAAAGTATTCATATCTCACATGTACTGTAAATGAATGATGTATTCCCTGTTCCCGTTATGTCGATCTCCAATTGAAATTGATGAGAGATATTTTTCACTGAAGAGTGGCTTCCATTCAGAATTGGAACCCTGGAACACTGTCGAAAAGTTGTATTACATCCTGTACTACTAGGGGATTTGCGAGGTAATTCGAATCTACAGCGCACAATTCATCACAATTCCCATACTGGAACACAATTGTGTCACATAATCGAGCGATGAGACATTTCATAATGCCGCCCCCTCCCAGGAGGATATGTTACATGCACACAGGGCTATTCAAACGCCAACCATTATATTGTTCACAGCTTGAAAGGAATTGAAGTGTTACTAATACGAATAAATTGCATGTGATGCGGAGGAACATTGCGGTAACGTACGCAAATCCGAAGTGCTTTGTATGCAGATTCGACGTTTTATGGCATCATATAACAGTTTGGAGGAATTTTGCCCTTATACTTTCCTATTTCTCTGGAGATGTGAGATATTCAATTCCGAAATGCATACACGTGGAACAAATGAAGTCCTTTGATTTGGCATAACACTTTATAGATTGTGTGGTTAGTGAGTTGATCTCGCCTTATCACCACATTTTTATCAACTCGCATTTCTTGTCTGTTCGGTACATATTTTGCAATCGATCGTATGTATGTATGTTCATCTGTTTCCTCATAACTTCTAAACTACTCATCATAATTTGATAAATGAGGTATCGTTGGAAGCATCTTGATCGTCCGCTGGTTGAAGGCTATGTGACGTTATATTGAATCGAATATGGTGCCCTCTCGAGGACAAAATGTTATTAACTAAAAAATTATTATTTCTTAATGATTCCGTGTTGGTATCAAATGAAAAGGTTCAGTTGGCACATTTCAAAAGAATATATATATATATATATATATATATATATATTGTTATGTTATACCAGTTATAAATTTTAAAAGGAAAAAAACCCACAAAAAGAATAATTACTAAATAGTTACTAGTTTCAAGAGATTGTTTTTACATAATTTTTGAAGTTCTATGTATTTTATAAGCCTAGGTATGATATGGATAGATGAAAATGTCAAATTACTATAACACAATCAATTTCATACACTGTCATAATGATTATAACCCATAATTGGTGAGAAAGACAACAAAAAGTCTAGATTTATAAAATGTTCATGAATAAAAAGTGATCAACACATTTATATATTTTAAACATACAGTATATGAAATTGTAGTTAACTAAAAGTAGCCAATGGTAGAACAGCAAACTTCTTGATGAGAATACCCAATCAGAGAACAAATGGTCATATGTAAAATTGGAAATTGTGAGAGAATAGCAACTGGATGGGATCATAAGCAATTATTATTGAAATTCATAAATAGTAATAAGAATGGAAAAATAGTTGTATATATACATTGTGTAAGATAAACCCATACAGTGAAATGTGACAATTTAGGGCGCGAATTCAAAAATTCAAATGAGAAAACAGCAAGGAAAATTTGTATCCAGGCGACAACAAACAAAGCCACAAAGGAGATCGAAAATAAATTTAGAAGGGAATGCCACGCATCATTTTGGGGAAAAGAACAATGAAATAATTCCAAGATTTAGAAGAAAAAACTTATATTACCTTAATTATATAACATATTCAATTGTCCAAAGCTGATTTCTGCATATGTATGGTTCCTGATTTATGGTATTGGAGTTCCGGATAGAGCTTGGAGTGAGAAGAGGCCCAGTTTCAGGGCATATTTTGAACACCGACAGTTCCAGCAGGTATAAAAACTTTAATAATGCACTTCCGGTCCTGAACTATTTCACAGATAACATATCTCACATTTGAAGAACTTTATTTCACTATATTTTGAAACTATAAAAGAAAACTTCACTCTCACGGAAAAAGTGAGGTTCTATTTATCTATCCATGGTTTCATTTTTATGATGATCCGTGAATATTTGTAGATTCACATTAGTATAAGTTATTTCTCGTAGGCCAGGTATAATTGAGTCTTCCTAAATAAAGGAGATAATTGCTTTTTGATACTTTGTTGTTTGTTTTCTCACAATGATCAACAATCATTCCTACGACCATTGGATAAATTGAGTTTTTGACATATCAAGTAGTGGCTAAATTGCCTTGAACCGGCTATCTGAGATAAGGGGCGTACCAACTGTGTTTAGCTGTGGTCAGAAAAGTGATAACAATTGGCAGCAACGTGACGAGAGAACAATGACGTTCGCTGGCAATTATTATTACCACATACAATACATATACAGGGCGAAAATATCTATTTATATCACATCAATTGGCTCAAAAATAATAGCCAAAATTATTAGCAATCTTATTATATAAAAACAATTTATTTTTGCAATTATCCTAACATAATAATTTGGCGCCCAACGCGGTGCAAAAAAGTATATTTATAAGAATAATAATAATAACAAAATTCGATTAAAAAAAAAAAAAAAATTATAACATTATCATTTATAAAATATATATATATATATATATATATATATATATATATATATATATATATATTGTTAGCTGTTGCTCGCGGCTTTACTTGCATGCACCCGATAATTGAAAATAATTTCTAAAATCACGCCTCAGATGTGAGCCAAACATATTTATCTCCAAACCTACCCAAAATACATATTTAATGAATACGTTTCTCATCATGGACTATGGTACACATGTTAAAATTATATAAAGAAAAAACGTGTGTAATAATAATGGCATAAGCTGGGAGTACCTCCACGCGTTATATTACCTAGGTACATGTAAAACAATAAAACAAAACAAAATTCTGAAGTGGCTCTGCGAATACTTTATCACGAAATTATATCCCCAAAATAATTTAAATAAGAAGTAAGTGTAAAAACTAAAACCCGACTACTGAAAAATCACGCTATAAAAATTATGAAACAAGAAAATACTCTAATCTGAAATTGTTATGTACAAATTATTCAATATTTATCGTCTATTAAATACACAACTTACACGTAATATATTTTAATGTATTCAATACATATTCATAGGATAGCCGTGGTCATATGCCACCTACCCTAACAAAGCAATACATTCTGACAGTAGTAAGCGATCATAGGTTTTAGAGCAAAGTGGCATATGACCACGGCTATCCTCTGAACATCACTATGAATATGTATAAAATACATTAGAATATATTGTTTCATAAATTTTAGAGCGTGATCAGTCGGGTTTCAGTTTTTGAGCTAGAGACTTGAAACTTCAAACATATCTCATAACGGGATGATAATGCAATATTAACTAGCTTCCTTGTCAGTTTGTATTTCTGTATTAATAATAATAATTTTGTCGGAGTTCAGATGGGATTAGTATATGTTGAAGAAAAAACTATTGGTTTTTTGCCGACGTTTCAAATTTCCTTAAATTCATCTTCAAGGCTCTGTAACAATGGGTTCTCATATAATAAAGTATAAAAAAGAGTTGTTACTTGCCATGATATATTATTCTATCAACGGTTTTGTAAAATATTTGGAAAGTACTCACCAAAAGTAGTTCTTTCTGGGTTGAAATCCTTCAAAATATAAACAATGGTCAGACGTAATAGATACACAAACGAAAATCCACAGGCACAATAGTATATATTACATTCTAACAAGATTAATGAAAACTGAGGTAAAAATCCACATTAGGAAAAGATTTGAGAATAAAATATATGAATAAGGGAACTATGTCAGTGTTTTCCTTGCTGACGGCAATAATAATGATCATTTATTCAGGAATGTGGTTAATCAAATTGAAAAAAGCACTATTTCAGGTCAAGTCAAAGGGTGCTTTATTGTCGAAGATGTACAATCTCATAGACATAGTGTCTAGAATAATCATATACATAGTTAGAAAATATATATATATACCAAAATAAAAATGGGTCCAGTACAAAATAGATCTTAAGTTAAGTGAGTACCAAGGTATATAAAGACAAACTATATCATAAAAGTCACAGATCCGAATATAACAAGATAAAAAACGAATGAAAATGGCCTAGGGGGCATTCCTGAATTTCGTATATTGTCAAGTATGAAAAATATTATCCGATATAAATATAACAATCATTTATTTTTCAAAATTCTGAATTAATTTACCAGACTTGAAAATAAAATTCAAACACAATTGAACCCAAAGTGGAAAAATCCGTAGTTCATATATTTTACAGTAATTCATTATCTAGTTTAACATTAATTGAAATACAGTATTTCCTGCAATTCAAAGTTCAACGCCAGTCATTAACCAGGGATTGGGTTTCAGTCCGGTATTGCATTCATCAATAGCAAGAACGCTGATTCTGCAAGTCAGCGATATATTTCCTATAAATGAAAGTGTTTGTTTTTAATCGGACTCTCTTTGGTTTTATGCTGCTGGTCCACTGTGACACATCTCCTTTTCCTGGTTTTTATTATAATGTAAGTGGTACTTTTATTTACTTGTTATGGTCATTGTTCACTTCACTATTTGGGTATTCACCATCATGTTATATTTTGCTCTTTTATAATTTTCAATAAAAAATAATAAAAAATAATAGTTTAAACTTCCTTCTTTAATTTCACTGTTCCAGGGTTGTCATAATCACAGAACTAAAATGTTTCAACCTCTCGCAAGCCAAGCAAGGTAATTAGTGGGCACCCTAAACAGTTAGGGGGCCAGGGTTCCACAGGGTCTTCCAAAGTAGGGCGTGACAATATACATATAAGGAACGAACATGCATTGGCAAGTAATTGAAATTTTTTTGGCGTTGTATATTGGAGATTTGATTGCCATTGAGCTTCTTGGTATAGGTGAAGGAATAATGTGGTTGTCATGCCTTGTCGGAAGTTGAATTAATTACATGACGGATTTTTTTGTAGATCAAACATACATTCTCCAACATAAATATATACGTCAATGTCATGATTCTGTAGTGTTTGAACAGAGGTTAACAGGGGTCTCTTGGCTTGGCCCTGCAGATATAACGTGAGGTTTTTTAAAAACAAATACAGAGTTTAACAAAAATTGAGAACTGTTGCCCCAAAAACATATTCCATATCTCAAATGTTAGTCAATTGAAGCAAAATTTGCAGCATTTGCTGCTGAAAAGTCGGGTTCTCTCACAATAACCCTAGTTGCAACGCATCCTGAAGCCAATTTCCTGCATGAGGATGGAATATGGGTAGCGAAGGAGAGATCCTCATCCACATATATTACGAAAAATGTGATTGCTGATTGCTATTGGTGAAGTGGCTATGGATACTTCGCTGAACGTGCATTTGGAGGTTAAGATGCAAGTGTTCGAGAAATTAAGAGATCATTTATTCGCTTTACACCATTTCCTAACTTCTTCCATGTCTGCCATAACGGGATCATTTAGTTCTGTGATGTTCTTACTCTGCCATATTATTGTGGTGTCATCAGTAAATAGAGTGAATTTCCCGTTGACTTCAATTGGGGCTGAATCATTTATATATAAGAGGAACAAGAGTGGGTCCAGCACCAAGCCTTGGGGTAATCCACATGACATGACTTGAGACTCAGACATCTCACCGTGTAGTGATACTCGTTGGGTGTGCTCAGATAAATGAGAGTAGAGCCATCTCAGCGGAACATCTCTGAAGATATAAATTTCTGTTTTTTTATGACTATACTGTGATCTACGCCGTCAAAGGCTTCAGAAAGATCACAGAAAACAGCTGCAACTAACCCACCTTCATTGATCCTTATGTAAATGTTCTCCAGTAGGTCAAACATAGCATCATTCGTGCTTCTTGCTTCTTGAAATCCAACTTGGCTGGAGTCGAGTATATTATTCTTGTTCGAGAATGATATGATCCTTTTTCCAACCAGATGCTCAATTAATTAAGAGATAGTTGGTAAGAGTGGAATAGGTCTCAGGTTCGATATAGCGAAACAATCCCCTCCTTTGTGCACAGGATTTATTGAAGCTATATTCATACATTCCGGGTAAGTTTCATCTTCAAATGATTTGTTGATATAGCGAAATAATCCCCTCCTTTGTGCACAGGATTTATTGAAGCTATCTTCATACATTCCGGAAAAGTTTCATCTACAAATGATTTGTTAATAGCACACTCATAGCTTCATCTGGTAGATGGAGTAGAACCTTGACAAATATATCATCCCATCCAGATGTATGTATATTTTTCATATTTATCAATATATCTTTGAGTTCCTCAGTGTTTTTTTGGAGAGAGAAAAATAATAAATGAAAAAACTTTTTAAAGACAAGCTTTTATTCAAATGCACTGAAGAGTGAAAAATAATTGTTCACGGAATAACCTACGTCACACATCCAAAGCAATATATTTTTATTCTTCAGTGCATTTGAATAGAAGCTTGTCTTCGAAAAGTTTTTTTTATTCATTATTTCATTTTATGCTTTTCAGTCCTTGAATACTTTTCAGTGCCTTAATCTATGCATTTTTTTTAAGCATCGTTATTATGCGGCATTTTTTTCCTGTAAGTTATGAGGTATCTAGTCCTTCAATGGAAAGACCATTTGAAGATTAGCTCATCCACCATCTTGCAGTTCCATCTTCGATTTTTGAATTTTGAATGAAATCAATAATCTTCGACTGAATTCATAATCTCCGACCCCAAAAACCCCGACATACCAATTCTGAGTCGAATCGTGCAATAATTATAAAACTCATCCACCCTCTTGAATTTGTGGAATTTGATAGAAAATTCATTATTTCCTTTCCCGAAAACCCCCACATACCAATTTTTAATAGAATAGGACCATAGACACAGAGATAATCGACCATCTTGGAGTCGCCATTTTGATTTTATGAATTTTGGAAAAAAATTCAGGAATCTTCGACCCTCAGAACCCCCACATACCAATTTTGAATCGACTGGTGCCCTTATCGCAAAACTTGTTCGTCATCTTGGAGTCGCCATCTCAAATTTATGAATTTTGACAAAAAAAACCATGATCTCTGACCCCAAAAACTCCCCAATTTTGAATCGAATTGGATCATAATCACAAAACTTGTTCGCCATCTTGGAGCCGCGATCCCGAAATTATGGAATTTGATAGAAAAATTAGAAATCTCGTCCGCCATTTTGTTTTTATCCCTAATTTCATAATGCATTGTCACCGGAATTATGAACACCTATCAAATTTCAGCTCAATCGGATGTCGGCAAGTGCTCCAAGAATGGATTACAAATTTTGAACCGGAAAGAATGACAGAACAAACGAATGACATACGAACGAAGCAAGTTAAATAAAAGCTTGTGAAAATGTGTCCTTTACAGATATATTCCTCAGATAGCGTATTGGATCATTTTGTGAAGTGATTTTTGATGATAAGTTTTCTGCGATAGTGCAATGGTTGTTTATCTCATCACCAGGGAGAAAAGTTCTTAATGATGTAATGCTACTTTTTCCTCCAAAACATTCACAATTTTCCAACTATTTTTGCTTTTATTTTTTTATTTAATCCATTGTGTCTCTTCTAGCGTTAACGCTGTCAAGTTAGAGAATTTGGATCGTTTCACTTGAAAGGCTTTTAGAAAGATTTGGTTGAACATCAAGAACAACTGGGGTTGTAAACTCAAAGTTGTGGTTATTTTCTCTGGCGTGTTCAACTAGAGCGGTAGGATTGATGATGTTCAGACATTCGTTTTTTCAGATACCTACTAGTTTGTCCCACATAGCATTCATTACAGTTATTGCAATTTCATATATGAGATTGGATTGTAACTCTGAAGGAGTTTTTTCTTTTTTTCGCGGAAAAAAAAACGTTTTTCGATAGTATTATCATTTGTAAAGGCAATTTTGATTTTTTCGTCATTCAAAACTGCTGCAATATTTTCTGAGAGATTATTGACGTGTGGTATCTTGTTATATTTTATTATTGTTGTTGTTCAACTATGTGCTGACAATATACATATAAGGAACGAACATTCATTGGCAAGTAATTGAAATTTTTTTGGCGTTGTATATTGGAGATTTGATTGCTATTGAGCTTCTTGGTATAGGTGAAGGAATCATGTGGTTGTCATGCCTTGTCAAAAGTTGAATTAATTACATGACGGATTTTTTTGTAGATCAAACATACATTCTCCAACATAAATATATACGTCAATGTCATGATTCTGTAGTGTTTGAACAGAGGTTAACAGGGGTCTCTTGGCTTGGCCCTGCAGATATAACGTGAGGTTTTAAAAAAACAAATACAGAGTTTAACAAAAATTGAGAACTGCTGCCCCAAAAACATATTCCATATCTCAAATGTTAGTCAATTGAAGCAAAATATGCAGCATTTGCTGCTGAAAAATCGGGTTCTCTCACAATAACCCTAGTTGCAACGCATCCTGAAGCCAATTTTCTGCATGAGGACGGAATATGGGTAGCGAAGGAGAGATCCTCATACACATATAGTCCAAAAAATGTGATTGCTGATGCAGTAGCTATTGGTGAAGTGGCTATGAATACTTCGCTGAGCGTGCCTTTGAAGGTAGAGATGCATGTGTTCGAGAAATTAAGAGATCATTTATTTGCTTCACACCATTTCCTAACTTCTTCCATGTCTGCCATAACGAGATCATTCAGTTCTGTGATATTCTTACTGTACCATATTATTGTGGTGTCATCAGTAAATAGAGTGAATTTTCCGTTGACTTCAATTGGGGCTGAATCATTTATATATAAGAGGAACAAGAGTGGGTCCAGCACCAAGCCTTGGGGTAATCCACATGACATGACTTGAGACTCAGACATCTCACCGTGTAGTGATACTCGTTGGGTGTGCTCAGATAAATGAGCGGAACATCTCTAAAGATATAAATTTCTGATATTTTCTATGAGTATACTGTGATCTACGCCGTCAAAGGCTTCAGAAAGATCACAGAAAACAGCTGCAACTAACCCACATTCATTGATCCTTATGTAAATGTTCTCCAGTAGGTCAAACATAGCATCATTCGTGCTTTTTGCTTCTTGAAATTCACCTTGGCTGGAGTCGAGTATATTATTCTTGTTCAAGAATGATATGATCCTTTTTCCAACCAGATGCTCAATTAATTGAGAGATAGTTGGTAAGAGTCTCAGGTTCGATATAGCGAAACAATCCCCTCCTTTGTGCACAGGATTTATTGAAGCTATCTTCATACATTCTGGGAAAGTTCCATCTTCAAATGATTTGTTGATATAGCGAAAGAATCCCCTCCTTTGTGCACAGGATTTATTGGAGCTATCTTCATACATTCCGTAAAAGTTCCATCTACAAATGATTTGTTAATAGCACACTCATAACTTTATCTGGTAGATGGAGTAGAACCTTGACAAATATGTCATCCCCTCCAGATGTATGTATATTTTTCATATTTATCAATATATCTTTGAGTTCCTCAGGGTTTTTTTGGAGAGAGAAAAAAAACGATAAATAAAAAAACTTTTTACAGACAACTTTTATTCAATGCACTGAAAAGTGAAAAATAATTGTTCACGGAATAACCTACGTCACACATCCAAAGCAATATTTTTTTATTCTTCAGTGCATTTGAATAGAAGCTTGTCTTCGAAAAGTTTTTTTTATTCATTATTTTATTTTATGCTTCTTAGTCCTTGAGTACTTTTCAGTGCCTTAATCTATGCATTTTTTTCAAGCATCGTTATTATGGGTCTCTTTTCCTGTAAGTTCTGAGGTATCTAGTCCTTCAATGGGAAGGCCATTTGAAGATTAGCTCATCCGCCATCTTGCAGTTCCATCTTCAATTTTTGAATTTTGATTAAAATCAATAATCTTCGACTGAATTCATAATCTCCGACCCCAAAAACCCCGACATACCAATTTTGAATCGAATCGTGCAATAATTATAAAACTCATCCACCCTCTTGAATTTGTGGAATTTGATAGAAAATTCATTATTTCCTTTCCCGAAAACCCCCACATACCAATTTTGAATAGAATAGGACCATAAACACAGAGATAATCGACCATCTTGGAGTCGCCATTTTGATTTTATGAATTTTGAAAAAAAATTCAGAAATCTTCGACCCTCAAAACCCCCACATACCAATTTCGAATCGACTCATACCCTAATCACAAAACTTGTCCGCCATCTTAGAGTCGCCATCTCAAATTTATGAATTTTGACAAAAAATTCATAATCTCCGACCCCGATAACCCCCACATACCAATTTTGAATCGAATCGGATCATAATCACAAAACTTGTTCGCCATCTTGGAGCCGCGATCCCGAAATTATAGAATTTGATAGAAAAATTAGGAATCTTGTCCGCCATTTTTTTCTATCCCAATTTAATTCACAGTCATAAAAACACCTATCAAATTTCAGCTCAATCGGATGTCGGCAAGTGCTCCAAGAATGGAGCACTTTTGAACCGGAAAGAATGACAGAACAAACGAATGACATACGAACGAAGCAAGTTAAATAAAAGTTTGTGAAAATGTGTCCTGTACAGATATATTCCTCAGATAGCGTATTGGATCATTTTGTGAAGTGATTTCTGATGATAAATTTTCTGCGATAGTGCAATAGTTGTTTATCTCATCACCAGGGAGAAAAGTTCTCAATGATGTAATGCTACTTTTTCCTCTCAAAACATTCACAATTTTCCAACTATTTTTGCTTTTATTCGTGGAATTTGCCATTCTTCTATCAAAATACGGGTTTTTCGCTGCCTTCACCACCATCCTGTATATAATTCTATACTTGTTGAAGTATGATGGGAAAATGTGTTTTCTGATGCATATTTTCTCATTTAATCCATTGTGTCTCTTCTAGCGTTAACGCTGTCATGTTAGAGAATTTGGATCGTTTCACTTAAAAGTCTTTAAGAAAGATTTGGTTGAACATCAAGAACAACTGGGGTTGTAAACTCAAAGTTGTGGTTATTTTCTCTGGCGTGTTCAACTTGAGCGGTAGGATTGATGATGTTCAGACATTCGTTTTTTCAGATACCTACTAGTTTGTCCCACATTGCATTCATTACAGTTTTTACAATCAATTTTATATATGAGATTGGATTGTAACTCTAAAGGAGTTTTTTTTTTGTCGCGATAAAAAAGCGTTTTCCGATAGTCTTATCATTTGTTAAAGCAATTTGGATTTTTTCGTCATTCAGAACTGTTGCAACATTTTCTGAGAGATTATTGACGTGTGGTATGCTGTTATATTTTATTATTGATGTTGTTCAATTATGTGCTGCGATGGATAGTTTGTTTTCGTGAATAATTCTAATAATTATTGATAATGGGTAATTATTTTCATAGGTATTGTTTTTCAATTCTAAATTGTTTTTATCATGTTCTGGGTGCGAAATAGAGACTGCTCTGGTTTTTGACTTGAGTTTCTTATAGTTATTAATTTTGTGTTGAAATTATAATTATGTTATTTTGTTAATCTACCTTTATGGTATTATCTGAAGTTTTTATAATTTTAGGGTCAAGAATTGTAATGGTATTATTTATTCAACTTCCAAGGTGAATTTCAATTTTGAGTGGGAACACATACAATATCATTATTCGAATATTTTCAATACGTTTTTAAAACACAGTTCATATCATTTACAGTGCAATAGAATTGTTAGTAACTTAGGGGAACTACTTGTACATCAATTATCTATTGCATGCGCCCCACATTCTTCGTTTCAAATCTTACAAGTAGCTATTAATCATTCACAATCAGAATTTTCTTGGGCAATGTGTATGCGGTTCAGAATGTATATGGGGTTATAAATCAATATGAGGTTATAGATTGGTAGGGACTAGAATCAATCATTTTATTTTAGAAACAAGGGAATTGAGAGTATCTTCAAAAAAATTCAATACAAATTGAAACAAGTGGTAGACCACAAGCAAAAAAGAACTACTTTCCTGGCAAATACCACGCAGAACGTTGAATAATATCCACTTGAAAATATATGCAAACTCCATTGACAATGAAAATGTTTCTTTCTGATATACTTGATTATGTTTAATTTATGCCAGGTCCGCCTAACAATCCGTATACCGGTTCCAAGCTTTTGGCCCTTATCAATATGGAGTATCACCAGTCAGAGATCCAAAGACCTCTGGCCGAAGCGAGTCCCAAAACAAATGAAAACATCTTCAAGCTCTTAATCACCTGTAGGTACGCAGGAAAAAGTAACTTTTAACTGGCGGTACCCAGTGACAGAGAGAAACACTCCATAGTATTCACCTAGCTCAATAGGTTCGATAGGAGTAGCAGCATGCCCGACAAGGCGTATACATCAAAAAAGAGTACTGATGAGGGCCAAAAGCGTGGAACCGGTATACGGATTGTTAGGCGGGCCTGGCATGAATTAAACATAATCGAGTTCATCACAAAAACATCTGCAATCAATGTTCATTGTCAATGGAAGTTTGCATAGATTTTCAGGTGGATATCATTCAACGTTCTGCATGGTATTTGCCAGGTAAGTAGTCGTTTTTCGCTCAAGGTCTACCACTTGTTTTAATTCATATTAAATTTTTGTGAAGATACTCTTAAGTCCCTTGTTTCTAATATTACACCTTACATGTTTGGCTCTCTTGTTTTTTTTTATTTTATATTAGTGAGTTTTGAAAACGTGATATATTATTATTTTAATTTATATAATTATTTCGTATTCGATGCAGAAGACGATCATCTGAAATTATTCTTCAACTGTGATACCGATATACAAATTCCAATGGTTTTCCCGGTGATTGAAAATTGATTCGAGCTCTTTCTTTCATGACTTGTTGACTGTTAAAAATGGGCTATTGGCTATGTGCATGTCAGTGGCGTGCGACACATTCCGGGACTCGGGAAATATTTGACAGCTACTTGACAAGCCATATTTTGATAATTTCTATCAAAATCAAGTGAAAAACTTGAAAAAATATGTAACATTGTCGATATCCGAGAGCAATTTATCATATTTGTGAGAATTTAACGTAAATTAACGTAGAATTATTTATCAAAACAAAATTCACAGTCCCGATATTGTTTCACATTTTTGTCTCAGCACAAGCTGCGATCGATTTGACTGTCCCCACCAAGCACTTCGCACATAGCGAATACAGTTGTGGAAAAAAATTGCAGCAATATACGATTTCCAATGTGTTTGCATGTTGAATAGTGACTTTAGTCGACCAGCTCAAAATATAACAAATATGCGCGAGAAGTATCAATAAGTGAACTAGACCACTCTTAATTTGTTCCCACTTCCCAGCTAGCTAGACCACGTCTCTCCGCTTTTAGGATTCGTAGGCTCAGTCCAGTCAGCATGATAATTTTAGTGTGGATGTGTGTCTGGCTTATCAGGAAAGAGACTCTACGACGCTGACGTTCCATTGCATGCATAAATTATTTGCTGCAATAAATGTAACTGACAATTTCTCTTCTGGAAATAAGTGTTGTGGTTCGTTTTTGCCATAGCGGCTTTGAAAATAAAATACATTCTTCGAATCAAAAAACATAACGTAACTTCTGAAAAATGAACTAAAAATGTTCTTTCTACGAATTAATAAAAACTTTTTAACAAAAAATTAAACCAACGAAATACGGAACTGAGAAGTAAAAAATAAAATGAATCTTCTTGGTCTCAATAACCAAGCTCCTAAACTAATGTTAGTAACTAATTTTGGGTCGGCGCCAAACAAACAAGCAAATGAATTAGATAAGGCGTAAAATGATGGCATCGAGTTGCGCGGTGACATTCTGATGATATTTTTGAAGGTATTTAATGATCTTCGTTGATTGTTTGTTTGGCGCTGACTCAAAATTAGTTACTTACATCAGTTTAGGAGCTCAGTTATTGAGACTAAGGAAGTTTATTTTATTTTTTACTTTTCAGTTCCGTATTTCGTCGGTTTAATTTTCTGTTAAAAAGTTTTCATTTTTCAATTTTTTGTGGCTGAATTCTACTAATTACTACCTACTTGTTTTCTGATAACTTCCAAAATACTTACTCACCCACCTTACTTCAATTATCACCAGTTAAATAATATGATAATCTACTACTATTTGTTATAATATAAATTATTTTTGTTGTTCTGGTTAGTTTATTTCATTACTTTGTATATCATTCCATCCTCTGATTGTAACGGATGTAGGAGAACAAAAATAATGACACTAGCGATCTGTCATTGTCAACTATATATGTGTGCCAATGTTCACAAGTGAAAAATCAATTGTTCCCCATTTTTCCACCCGTAAGGGTAGATAATTCTACCCGAAATCCAAAAATGATCAACTATGAGGTATACCCTATGTAATAAAAAAAGAATAATCCAAATCGAAGAACCCAGTACAAGGTTATGCCTGATAGAATCGGTTAACGGACCAGAATTCAGAGGGTGAGTGATCAATATACTTCATTTTGCTACCTTCAGGGGTGGATTCCATCTTTTAAATTCAAATGAGACCAACTTCAAAGTACACCCTATCCACTGAAAAAATGATTATTGGAATCGGACGTCTCAATAAAAAATTGTTCGTGATCATACATAAAAAAAATACGCGTCGACTATAGAACCTCCTTCTTTTTGGTTTCGTCGTTTAAAAAACATAACGTTAACTTCTGAAAACTAAACTTAAATTCAACTCAAAACAAAAAACTATGAATATAATGTGATGAATGTTCAAATGAACCACTTTGTGGCAAACAATAGCCAAATCTGTCAAACAGAGATTTGCCTATTAAAGTCGTCATTATTAATCGATGTGACGTCTTCTCTCGAGCAAACATCCAAACAATTTACAGCTTTCAGAAACTACAACGTTGCAAAAATATCTCCAGCTCATCGTATCTCAGTCCATGATTCCATATATAGTAGTATTAAGGCTTGGTTGCCTCAAACAGTCGCAGTCACTGTTTTCCTCGGCTTCGCCAGTCGCCATTCTGTTAGCTGGCCATTTTATAAAAAGCTGTTTTTTTGTTTGCGAGTTTATGTCTTTCATTTAGTGTGAATATCTCTAGAAAGTCGATTTTTTTAATATTGCCTAATTATCAAGCAAGTACTACAAAATCACAAAAAATCAATTTTTGACTAAAGACTATCTCGAGCAAGAAGGGTCACTGAAAATGGTTTTGGTATTTTATGCCATGTATTTCCAATTTTCTGACCTAGTTATTTGAGCTTGCTGTTGTCTACAGAACATGTTGCGCAAGGAATATATTGTGAAAAATCCAAGACAACAAGATACATAAGGCATAAGTTACCCAATGCCGACTGAAACTATTATTCTTTTGGCAAACACAAGGGGTTTCCATCGTGCCGAAGGTTTTCAGGTACGAAGTAGGTTCACAGACTGTTTATTTTTCCAACGAAGGCACTGTAATTTGGCAGGATTGAAGAATTTGATGATGTTCCTATTTTCATTTGTTTGCTCTGTGTACTTGTGTTTGTTACAATATATTTCCCAAAGAAATTTACCAAGTGTATTTAAACGCAATATCCATCCATGTCATTTCCTTCTTCGTATGTTACTTATATGACTCGTTTTTCGGATCATACAGTGCTGGGCACTTGGATATGTGATGCACCAGTTGTTAATCATCTATTGAATCCATATCTTCCGTTTCTTATAAAGAATTTGAATATCAATACTATTGTTATAACTGACAAGTACAAACTATTACATACCTGCCATAACTATAAACGTATTTCTACTCTGCTGTGGAAGAAATACAATTAAGATGTCTTAAAACCCTGGTCAATGAACTGATTCGATATTGTTTAGATTTTCAAGGGGACACCACCTGTTACTTCAACAGAGGTTCTCTCTGTGGTAGATGGCGCTGTCCAAAAATGTTTGTTTTTATTCTCGCTTGATGTCAGAACTCAATTTTTGACATCTGCAGCATCTCATACGAAGTCATTTTCAGTGTTTTGACGGTATTCAAGCGTTTTCCATCTCTTTGGTTTGAAATCTTGCTTAGCTCATTCCTGAGTTTGTTCTTTGAAAAAATCACTCGTTCATCAGTTCAATAGTGCGTGAGGGATTGTTTATTTCAAGGTTGTGTAGTGTGTGAGGATACTTTTTGTAGAATAGGCCACATTTGTATTTTGTGTGGACAGTATAGAGCCGCAGATTCGAATATTCACCTGTATTCAGTACCAAAAGTAAGTACAAATCTTGACGAATTGACTAATAAATATATTTTCATAGTCCATTATATTGTATGCATTGAAATTTAATCCTTTCTGCAATTTGATGACAATTTCATTTCCAATTCTCCGTCTGTCAAAATGCAGTTAACCTCAAATTCAAATGGTACAAAATACGAAAAACAACACGGTAGTGCTTTCTTTGTGCAATGTTCGGGGGCTTCTCATTCTAACTTTGCTATTGGTGAAGTTCGACAGATGTCTCTTTTCAACCAACAGCAAAGCTAGAATTAGAACCCGCGAACAGTTCGCCTCGAAGAGAAAGCTGAGGAAATAAATATACCCTGTTACTGAATTGAAACTAAAACGGAATTGGCGCCATCTGACACGCTAGTGATCTCTATTATCAAGTAGGCCAAGTGTCGCCAATTCGATCCCAAACTTCTACAGGTATAAGTGCAAGCACCAGGGTTGTCATATATCTTAAATACAGTGAAAGATACTTGTCACAGCACAAAACTAACTGTTTCATCGTCAAATTCGTTACGTTACAAAATGGAAGTGCATCTGCTCCCGGAGCGGTGAAGCGACCGACGACTAAACGAACGGCAACCGGTAGTTAGTAGTAGCGACTCGGCAGCAGCTGGGAAAACAGGAACATTTAAAATCCATTGGAGTTGTCTCAACGACCTGGCCGCGGTAACCCGATCGCAGTCATCAGCAACTGCGACTTCTGGAGGAAACCAAGGCTTTAGTCACGTCAAAAATAGAATAACATCATTTGTGGTAATGTTATAAATGCAATGAAATGCGTTATATATTGATGGAACTGGTGAAATATTATTTTCAAAAATTACCTACCCTATTGGACGCTACTAAAAGTTCTTCAAAACATCATATTCGATGTGAGTGAATACAGAGTGAACTACGCTAAATTGTAAAAAATCAAATGGTGTACTCATTTTCCATATAGGAATGTCTTTGAAAATTTTAAGATCAATTAGAGCTAATTTCTTCATTTTTGTGAATTGAAACTTGCAACGATACGCTACTGAAGGAAAATCGAACGCTATCTATGTATGTGTTTCATGGGTCCAATAGGTTATTAATAATTATTATTATCAATACATGGGAAGGGCAGAGGTTTTCACCTATTTTGCCCAATAAAACAAGGTAGTTTGGAAACACAGTTACAAATTCCACATGGAAAGACCCAAATTGCAATGAAAACGTTCAACAAGAGTAACTGAGGGGTAGACATAGTTTATCGAAAAAAGAAAGAAAAAAAGAAAAACAAGTAACGTCAAATCTCCCAAGTGTTTTGCACTGGAACTAAACGAACAGAGAGGTCATATGCACTTGAAGCACACACTAGGCCCGATAGTCACACTAGGTCAACTGCTGTTGTTGCAGTTGTCGAATCTGTTCCTGAAGGCATTTATGGAGAGTTCCACTCGTGGAAGACTCTATTGGTGAAGGAATACTATCTTTCCTCATGAAGCTTCAGGCTTTCTTCAACGTTCAGGAGAAAGATGTGGCCCAGATCCACGCTGTCTTCTTTCTTCCAGGGTTGGCAAGTTCAGTGCAGTAAGTCTATTGTGGTACTCCTGCTGGTGGAGATGCGGCTCCCATTTGGTGAACATTCTCTGATGAGATTGGGTGACCACACCGCGACATTATATTCAACTAGGGAGCGTATGAAACTTTAGTAGAGTTGTATAGATAGCCTGGCATCCGGGGATTGGAACGACTTTCTCACAATGTGGGCGGTGATATTGGCTTTTTTTACAATATTGGCAATATCTTCCGACCAGGTCAACGATTTGGTTATTGTCACATATTGCACTAGTTGGATTGGTACAATGTGATATCGGGTGTCCGGGTTGTTACGACCGATATGCAGGACTGTATATTTGTAGGGTTGAGAGGGATTAACCAGGCCTTACACCAGAGTTCCAGGAGTACCAAATCGGGCTGTAGGCAGTTCGGTTTGTCAAGAGGATTGCAGAATACTTTGGTATCATCAGCGTAGAGGGAGTGAGAGCAGTGCAAGATTGAAGGTATATCTGGAATAGAATGGGGCCCAGGACCGAATTCCGTGTGGTTTTCCCAATCAATTTGATGGTAGTCACGACGCACAAATACCGTCATTCAATCATCATAAATGGTTCAGCGAATAAAAGTATCACAAAGTGTTTGTATATGTGAATACGCAAGGAAATTCCCTAATAGGATATGATCAAACGAAAGAACAAGAAGGAAGGAGTCTTGATAACTAGGTCACAGGGCACCTGATGTAAATCCTCCAATTCTAGTTGCTAGGGATGTCTTCACCCCCCTTTTTAATTTTCAACTCGTTCTGATGGAGACGACCTACTGGCTGATTCACCGCACGCTGATCACATGAAAAATTCAGTAGTTCACTCCGAAACTCATTTAACATAAGATTGGAGCAAGATTCACAATAGGCCGCGACATCAAAAAATAAAAATTATATATTTTGTCAGGGGTCGAACAACAATTACAGAAATTGTGTTTTATCAATCAGCCGTCATCTGGAATGTTTCCATGTAAAAGTGTTATTGTCACACGAATACAAATGTGCTCAATTCTGAATTGTTGGACAAATCGAAAAAGATGGCAATTTAGATTTGAAATTCAAACTCAAATTCACTTTTCTCAAATCGTTCACATGCTGGAGGTCATGAAAACTCAGAACAAATAGCTTCTCTTGATAATAAAAAAGAGATTTATAAAAAAGATTTTTTGTGAATTACAATATGATCTTTCTACTGAACGAATAAAAAAGGCAACGGAACGCGGTGTTGAAATCGACATCGAGATCGGAATCGGAAGACTTAAAATATATTTCAGTAAAAGTTGACATGATAATTAGTTTGATCTATGTCTGCAGAAAAGATGAATTGTAAAACATAATGACCGAAAATGTGCTTCTAAATACAGATCTCTATTATTGGAACTTCCTACTCTCTATTAGTTTTTGAGTTATTTGTTAGTTTATATATAGAAAACATACAGGATTAAGCAAATTACATGTTTCCTAACCAATACCAACTAACTACTAAGTGATTCTATTTTAACAATTTTAACAAATATTTACACAGAGTGAGAAAATAAGAGTTGAAGGAGAAAAAACAAAAAAAAATAAAACAGAAACGTTGGAAATAAAGGATACAGTAAATAAAGGGTATGAAATTACTATTATTTCAAATATACATGAGAGTGAAGGGGTTTGGGATGAGTAGTTGCATGAAAATTGAATAAATTCCATGTTTAAGTAACGATCGAGATGCCAGACAGTTCCTTTCTAAATCTTTGAAGGGAAATGTCAAAGAAACCCAGTTTCAAGTCACCAGCATATTTGATACACAAAGGAAGTATGTTACTAATGATAGAAGTTTCTTTGGGAATATGGAATAGAGTTTGCTTAGGGCGAAGTCCAGGAGCGGGGATCTGGAATTTTATTTGGGTCAACAATTATTCATATTCAGTGTGGCTGTTGAGGAGCGTATACACAAATGTTATTCCATTGAGACATCTACGATGTTTCAGCCAAACTATGTCAAATCCTCCTCGTATTGGTTGAACCGATTCAGAACCAATTTTTTTTTTTAAATAGATCCATTTGATATATTTGTTTTGAACAGTTTCTAAGACCTTTATAATTTTTTCTGAGGGGTCCCAAATGATTGATGCTTATTTCATGCAGCTCCGAACGAGTGTAAAATATAGAAACTTGAGAGTTCCAGTGTTCGTGAAGTCAGAGAAAACCCAGCATCTTTATTGATTAATTACTAATTTCATTGTTGAATTTGAGATTGCTTTGAGATGCCACACCCAGATCTTCAAAGCCATTTACTCTGTAGATAGCAGTACCAACCATTGTCTAGATAAAATTGTTTGAATGAGTACCTCTATTGTAGGTCATGATGATACACTTATCTCTATTGAACAATAGTTTGTTAGAGACTGACCAATCAAGAATGGGATCAATATCTTGTTGTAATACGAAATGATCATTGATGTCGTTGATGCAACAAACAATTCTCAAATCATTAGCGTAAAGAAGGAACTTTGGAGATATATTGTCGGGTAGATCATTGATGAAAATTAAGAATGAAAGAGGACCCAAGTTGGACCCCTGTGGCACCACAGACCTTGTCAAAAAAAAATGTGACTCATTTCCTTGAAATGTAACGGATTGAACCCTATTGGACAGGTATGATACTAAGAGATTTACGAGAGTGTTAGTTAAGCCATATGATGAGAGCTTGGCTAGAAGAACGTCATGATGTACTTTGTCGAAAGTCTTTGCAAAGTCTGTGAAAACTACATCCACTTGGTGTTCCCTATTCAAGAGTAACTCCACTTTGTCCACAACTAACTTAAGTTAGTCACAATAGATTTGTTTTTACCAATGCTGAGATGAAGACAGTAGATTTTTTATATGATAAATTTTTTTTTCATAAATGATAAATTCGAATAGTTTAGCAGGGCTGTTTTGAGAAGTGATAGGTCCGTTATTTGAAACAATATTATTCTTCCCTTTTTTGTAGATAGGCGTCAATTTAGTTCTTTTAAAAATATCTGGGAAAATTACAATTTCAGTAGACTTTTGGGGATGGAGTAGATACTCACTGCAGGCTTTGAATAGATGGCACGGTATTCCATCTGAACCAGCGGATTTTTTCGGTTTAATTTTTTGAAACACTTTTTCCATGTCACGGACAGTTATTTTTCTATAAACCAGGGTTTCACTTCTTTGTTTGAGTAAATCGTTGAAAATACTTTCAATGGTTTCAAGGTCATAAGTTGATGAGTCAGTTTTCGACATCAGAATTCTGCTGCCCATCTTTTTTTTTACTTTTTACATAGTTCCAGAAAATATTGCGGTTGGAGTACACATTATGAATTCATCATGCGCATTTTTAATGTCAGTTTTCATCTCCGAGAGCAATCTTTTTCAGTTATCGAAGTAGACTACCGAAAGTCCCTTTTTCTTCTGAAAAATTCCTTCTGTTTAAGTTTATGTCTCAATTTCAGAGGTGAACCAAGAAGGAAAGGATTTCCTATTTTTTTTTTTATGTTCTGGTTCCCACGAAGAGGGATATCCTGTAATGTTCAGAGAACATCGTGGGAACCGAGGGAAAGAAGGTAGGAGTTGGTGTTCTTCTTAAATTTCTGAAGGTTGTATGCCTCGGGGAACACCTCCCTAGGCAATGAGTTCCAAAGCCTCGCTGTTCGTTGGATGAACGAGTCTTTGGAAAGTGATGTTCTGCAGGTCTCCAAAGTGACCACGAAGGGATGTGATGACTGAACTTGACGGGTTAATCTCGAAGAGACTGCCAAAGCAGGAACGATTGTTGATATTTCAGAAGAGCATCGCCCATGAAAATATCTATAAAATAGAGACAAATCGCCAACTTTTCTACGGTGTTCCAGACAAGTGAGCGAGTTTGTGAGCGAGGCATCACCGACGAGACGAATTGCCCTTTTTGGACAGAATCCAATAGCCTCAGGATATGTTTAGGTGCCGCACTCCAAATATGGGAACAGTATTCCAGGACAGGTCGGATCTGTGCCTTATAGATCATAAGCAGCTGACTGGGGGTAAAATAGCTCTTGGCACGAAACAAAAAACCAAGTTTTTGGGATGCACTTTTGGCAATGGACCTCACGTGATTTTCCCAGGAAAGGTTATTGCTGCTATGTTGTTCAGAGACAGATAATTTCGGATCAGCGACTCCCAGAATAATATTGAGTAAAGAAAAAAGTGTCGAGTCAGTATCGCGTAGGAGATGAAATAGTGAAGGAAAGTTTGCTGTTTCGAAATTAAGCTTATTCATAAAATTATTAGTGTGTTGATTTTTGGAGTTGTTTTTGGGCATATCTATTTGACAAACAAATGGAGGATGTTTTACGTCGGCGGGTATGAGCGGAAGAACTTCCTCAACTACTTCAACAGTTTTGTTGCTTAGTATGAAATCAAGTGTTCTGAAGTCTTCATTCAGGCAGCTGTTGAATTGTGTCAAATATTTTTTTTTATCAGTTTGATATTGAAGCAGTAATAAGAGATGTCATGCTGAATTCATAGCCAACACCATCCACACTTGGTTTATTAAAATCCCCCATTATAATTAAATTACAGTCACCAGTAACATTGTCATCTAGTGATCATATACATTCAGGTAATCAGCGTACACTTGAGAGTAATGTAAATTGCATCGAGTAAGAATTTATTGCCAAAGAAATTTGCTTCCACAAATAAGGTTTCCAAATAACTATTAATTGATATCACAGATGATTTGAACTTCTTAGAGATAGCAATGAGTACCCCACCTGAACTCTTTCCAGTGTCCTCGAAGCTTCATCTATTCTGAATACATTATATTTGTCATCGAATAATTCGGAATCAAATATGCTGTCCGTCAAGTTTATGTGAGAATAACTGCATTAAATCGCCCAATATATTTTGGAAAAAAAATGTTTGTTTTAGTCCGTAAACCCCTACAGTTCTGATAGTATATTGGCAGTTCCATGATAATTTGTTGGAAAAGTGATAATTATTCAAATGTGTTTAAATTCTTATATCTACGTTTTTGATAGCTAGAAGATAGTAGAAGAAAAAAAAATATATGAAAACTCAAGCTAGGTACAATTTTTCCCAGGTTTGAGCCCTCATTTCAACAACCCATAAATCAAATATGTTATTCGAAAGTAATGAATCAAAAAAACATCTAGTCATACATCAAAACCTGCCTACCAATGATGAGGTAAATAAAAGAAACAATAGTCTAGAAAGAGTACTGACAAATATCAATGAACACTACAGAAAGACAAGTGATACATAAAACAAAAGAACAATACAGGTACTGAACCCAGTTCGTATAACAACTAATTGAGATTTTGTCGCTAGTTCTACCGTATCGATCAAATGTTGGAGTTAGAGTCGATCTTCACTTGAGATTATCTTCATTCATTATCTTCCTTGGGAGAATATAAACTTTTCCACCTCTTTTGGGGCCATATTTTTCTTTGGCTTCCTTCAGGAGCTCATAGGTTGGCTTAGTAAGTTCCTCAACTACTGCTTCTTTGAACTTCATAACAGATTTTCAGGTTGGTAATACTTGTGTGGACAGCAGATTAGAGAGGAATTTGACTTTGATAACATTTCCTAGTCTATATACTGAGTCAAGGTCTCGCCTCTCGCAAGGTATCTTTACTTTTCTATTCAAGAAATCTAAGATGATTTGGATAACATCCTCATTTGCTGAGAAAACCCAATGAATCGGATACAATTCCGAATATTAATATTTTTCTCAATCTCACAGTGAGATTTGAGTTCTTTGATATAGTATTCATTTGTCAGCATCTTATCTTTCATATCGCTAACGCTAGCCTGTATTTTTTCTAGCTTTTATGCTTGTATCGAGGGAGTCTAGTTTTATGTTGATTTTGTCTTCGATTTTGTTGGCAAAGTTAGAACAGACTCTAACGATGAGTGATTCCAGATCGACACTTGAATTGGACTGGTTACTTTACGAAGACCTACTTATACTTGTTAGGAATAAAACAAAGTGGAATGGTTTCGGGACTGACCTCGATAAGTTTGGTACTAACCTTGTTATTATTATTTTTATCATTATGATTATGTTATCTCTAATCCCCCAGTATTGATGCACTTTCCTTCAGAGTATCCTTCACATCCAATCCCTGGATCACAGGTTAAATACTCCAGTAATGAGAGAAATATTTACAACTGTGAAAATACAACTTTCAATAAGGAGCTCAAAAATACATGTGCTCCACTTTCTTACGTGCCCTTGTAATCGACAACATGCTCTACATCACTGATATTTCAAACCATCAGTTAAGATTTCTATTGCGGAACATCACTGTTTTCCACACGCCCGAATAACAATGATATGAAAGAAGTCATATTTTTGCTGAAATAACATTTTACAGTAGTTCATGATATACCACAAAGGGATATTAAAGAGTGAAAATGGTATAAATGATGTTAAAATTTCATTATGTTTTGATTGGGAAAATGGAGGAACAAAAATGCCTCTTGTTGACGTTCGAAGGGATCGCAAAGTTTCGATTGCAGATTCGTGTTCAGCAATTGAGTTAGATTCACCATACCCTAACCAGATTATCCTATGAATTTTTCATGACTCCTGGGGATGTGAATAAATTGAATATGGTCCAACCTATACAGTCGAATTTATGCAGCAATGGAACCTGCAATATCGAACGTCTCCGTTTTTCCATCATTCAGAAAGTGTGCAAGACAACCAGTGGGTATGCATTCCTTAGGAAATATTGTCGTGACATGGGGTTATTTCACGTCGAATGAGGTGGATTTCGATCCTCTAGAGATTGAAAACTCCTTTTGAAAATACAAAAGTTTTTCAGTAGAAAAAACTTTCTTTCTTTCATGATTTCATATGTTGTAATTCAATTGTACAAGTTGATAAAAATCTTTGTTTCGATACACAAAAGCTTCTTCAGGTGGGGGTGAGGAGTTCAGTTCCACCTGAAAAACATCAACTTGCGAAATAAATGTCGTGTTGAAGCAACGCCTTTTTAAAATTCAGTGTTCTCTCCAAGTAAATGTTAAGACTCTCGCAAAATATAAATATATCATGATACGTACATTTTTCATAATATTTCATTTTTCTTTTCAGCTCGACTGCTAGTGACCTGATATCAAGGAGGGGAGTTTTCTCTAGAAGATACTACGGATCTGTGGAACAGGTATTGTTAATTTTTTGATTCCATATCACTTTTTAAAATTATTTCTCTCATTTCCCATACTCAGGTCAACATTACTGCCTTTTTTTTTCATTTACATGCTTTTCATACCATCCCTCCCTATTTGAACCAGAATTTCTGCATAGGGTCTGGAAATAGAATTGGCATGAACATCGCTAGATGAAAGTTTCAAGTGATTGGGTCTCTTACGGCCCTCCACTGCGATCCGTGAGGATCTTTTGTGGCTTACACCAATTCTTATTTCACCAAATGAGTCCAGCTTCTTTACGAAGCCGATAAGTTCACCTGGTGAATGATTCTTCAGGTCCGATGCCAAGAGTGAGTCTTTGCCAAACATCGAAAACCTTTTTCTATCCGTAGGCGCAAAGTATTTGCTCTGCTGTTTCGTCATCTCCAAGACAAAGACGGCATGCCGGATTTTCCGTCAGTCCTAGTCTTGACATATGGTAATTCAGTCGATAGTGGCCAGTGAGCAGGTCTATAATACAGCGTAAGTCATTCCTACTAGAGCCTAACAATTGTTTGGTGACGTTTTTCGAAGGATTAATAAATGCTTTTGAATGGGCCAATCTTGGTAAGTTACGCCAGAAGTCTGATAATCTTCTTGCAGTCCAGGTATTCGGAATCTGTTTGACAAAGCTTGGAGGTAGGCCAAGTGCGGGTACTGGTCCGATAAAAACCTTTGCGGCCCCCTCTTCCACGAAAGAGTCTGCCACCTCATTGCCTTTCAGGCCAGAGTGGCCAGGAATCCAGTCCAGAGACAGTTTGTTGAGTCTTCCTACTGGGGAGAGTCTTTTTCGACAGTTCCACACTAAATTGGACATTGATCGGCACGAGCTAAGTGCTTTTAGAGTCGGAGAAAATTTTCATTGTTTTATGTGTGAGGTTGTTTCCCTCCAATCTCTCTGCACAAAATGCAATGGCGTGAATTTCCGCCTGGAAAACGGTCGCGTAGGACCAGGCTGGTTGAAATATCTGTCCTGGATCCACAACTGTATACACTCGAGGGTGTTTTTGAACCATCTGTGAAACAACAGTTGTCTGCTTCTATTATTTTCTCCTTTCGGAGGACCCATTCATCTATATCTGGAAATAGGACGCTAAATTGCAGGTCATAGTTGACTGTTGGAGGCATTATTCCGGAGGTCATTCCCAGAACACTGCGACTTTCGATGTCAACCAGCGCTTTGCTACCCTCCGTATAAGTCTGTTGTGTGCAACTAGCAATATGCACGATTCTGTATGCAATTGCCAGACAGGCCTGTCTCCGTATACTAGAGAGCTTTGCTTGGGCCGTCCGCTATGGAACTTCCGGCTATCAAGCGATGGCTCCATATGTAATCATTGGTCTAACAATCATCACATATATCCAGTGCATTTGTTTGGGGCCTATGCCCCAAGATTTTTGACAAATCCTTCGATATATCCATAGGGATAGTTTGACTTTGTGTAAAACTCTTTCCAAGTGAGCGTTCCATATGAGCTTTTATCCAGGATGATTCTTAGATATTTGGCTTTCACTGCAAATTGAATCACCTCACCGATGAAGGAAAGTGGAGTTACGTCTCTCAGTTTCCTTTTCCTGGCGGAGGGCACTATTACAGTTTTGCTGGAGTTGACAGACATCTGTTCGCTCTGGCACCAACTGTGTACATCGTTCAACGATTTCTGGAGCATATTAGGAGCTACCCCCCTTGACGTTGTCCTTGCCAATATGACAAGATCATCAGTATATGCTTGAAGTTCTACACCTCTTCTTTCGAGGACCTTGAGTAGGTTGTCCGTCAGGAGAGACCACAGAAGGGCCTCAATGGCAGGCCCTGCAGACTTTGAACCTAATGGACTCGTTTTGAGAGATGTTGTAGCTGGTCTGTTGATGAGCATGGCGTGGCAGCAGCTGGTGATGGTTGGTTCTATGCCCGACGGGCTTGAGTGGCTATTGCCGAATGGCAACAAGTTTGAGAAAGAAATCTGCAGAATTATTTTCTATTTTATCTAACTCTCGTGTGGTATTCTGAAAATTATTTTTTGATGTTACGATCATAAACACATTTCCTCACGAAATTATATAATGTATCAAACCGGTTTTGATTCATTTCTTAGTTTTCATGCGAATTGATGACAGACGTCAAATTAAAAATACAGGTTTTAGACAATAAAAACAAGAAACCTCAAATTATTCCCGCGGCAATTTTCTACGTGGAATATTCCCACTATAATTCTGGTCATATTTGTCACTTTCGCTAATGTGAAAATAAGCCAATCATTCGTTACGTTCATGAACATTTGATTCAACCTACTTTATACTGGGTGACATTTGCACTAGCACCATAGATAACCGACTCCTATTGGTGTCGTCTTTATCTGTCATTTCTTGTATGACCTCTGCTGCTATAAATGAAAAATATGATTCAAATGGACAGGTCCATTCAAGAATAATTAACAAACGTATATATTAGGTGTAAAACCAATCTCAACTTATATTCCCGTCTTCCCCAAGTAGATTTGGCTTCAAAGAGGATTTATTGTCTCAGAAAGGGTGTTTTAAGTGACTAATGTTGAAAACATGAAGAATAAAAGACATTTTTTTTATAACAATCAGTGTTTTGTAATAAAGTTGAAACTTTTAAAGAAAATATTCTTGTCATAAAAAAGACTCCCAATTAAGATATTTTCAATGAAAAATGTTCCGTCCCACTGATGGGGCCAATGATGAAGATTGGCAAAATATGCTAAATTGGCACCATTTTTACCCACCCGGTATAATAGGCGGATTTTTTTGTATTGATGACCTACTGACTGACATGTCATTTGACTTCCTTCGAATCAGCAATGCTATTATTTAGTTACTAATCATCTAAAAAGTAATACTTTTGGATAAGTGAACCTGACTAGGTTTCAGTGGAAATGAGTTACGAAAATTCATATCTCCGAAACTAGACATACAAAATGATTCAAACTTGCACGTATAACTTCTAGTGACTTGTACCATAATATCCCAGAGAATTTTCAAAATTGGATGGGAGCCATTTTCCCCTGTATTTGGTGCGGGATATTTTTTTTTCTTGGGTTCAATGGTTTAGGAAATATTATGGAAAAGTTAACAATATTGAAGAAAATCCCACATTCCTAGATAATCATGGCATAAACCGAAATATTTTATAGAAGTCAAAAAATGCATTTCGACAGTGTCAACAAAGAACCTTGTTGAATTGTTCGTCTGAATTCATAGTAAAGTAGATATGACCAAAATCTTAGAGAATTGAAAAATTTCTCAAATTCTTAGATAAACAAATTATTTCATGCATGTGAAAACTCAACTTCGACATAGTTCATAAAAGTCTCCAGGACTTTTTCTCCTAATTTATTAATACTATATGACTGAAAAACAAACAAAACTGAAGGGAATTCACAATTATTTCTGTTGATTGTATCCACAAAAAAACGCTCCAATATTTTCTCTGAAATCATTAGTAGGGAATGAGTAATTGAAAAAAAAATGTTGAACTTAATCCAGAATGCTAGAGAAACAGAAGAAACCAAAAGAGTCTGTTACAGTGAAATCATTCATTTTGATCATTTTCACTAACAATTCTACAAGAATTATTCTTTTGTGTCTATTAGTTCAGGATATATAACCAGATATGACTGTCGATGTTATGAATTTTCCCAAATGTGTGAGACTGCGCATCGTTCTTCCTCGACGTTCTTGATTTCCCATATGCGTAAGACTACGCATTGTTTTCCCTCGACTTTTCTGATTTCTCACACGCGTTAGCACACGCATTTTCCAAATTTGACGTTCTTGATTTCTCAAACACGTCTTCTCATCGTTTTTTCTTCAACATTCTTTCTCAAATGTTTCTACAAAAATATTTGTTGAAGATTCTTTCCGAATTCAATAGTAGAGAGATATGTCCAAAAAATTAGCAAAATTGAAAAGAATACCAAATTCTTAGATGATTATGGAATGAACCGAAATAGGAAGGAAGTAGAAAACAGAACAATCCAATTTGACAGTTTCTGCAAAACTCTTCAACAAATTTTTTGTGTTAATTCATTGGTACAGGAGATAACTCTGAAAAACTTAGAAATTTAAGAAATTCGAAAAAAAAACTGCGGCGGCTACGTCGCCACATTTTTGTTGGTAGCTTCGCTTACAACATTCCTTCCATAGAATACTATATCTTCATCAAACGCAGTTTCATAACCAAATACTTCTCCTAATCTTTTATTATAAAATATTCTACTGAAGTTTTCTTTGGATCAAGTAATACATTTATTTCAATATCAAAGTAATGTAAAACTCTCATTATTTGACCGAAGATAGGTTTCAATTCATTCTTTTTTCGCATGAATTAAATGGCAGAAGTATGACCGAAACTGCGGAGTATGATAAACAACAAACAATAATAAAAACAAATGAAGAATATATGTCCACTTGCGCGACTGCAACTCATTTTTGACGCAACCTATACGAAACCAATGTAACGAAACCAAACCTGTTGGTCGCGTATTGACCAGTTGCGTGCGATCTATATGCTGGAGTGGTTCGTAGGTGCATTTTTCAAGTTGTTTTGCCGTTTAATAAATTTTGAAAGAACGTCTAAAGCTTTGTAGACTGACGAGCAAACTTCGAATATTGCTCTAGTGCAGGAAAATCATCTATTTCCTTGCTAATGAAAAGCTAGATAATGAAAATGAAGCTAAATAAGACTTGGACTCTACCTTTATGGAATATGTTCTACTGAGTGTATTGCCAGATGTTGAAAACTCATCTGACAGCCAATTCAGAGTATTCAGGAGAAAATTGCTCGACACTATAGATTACGCCAGATCATGACAGTATTTTCCTATATCTGAAACCAGATCATGTCAGAATTCTCCTAGGACTGACACTCCATCTTCTGTTGGTTCCTCAACTTGTACTACTTTATCATCAGGATCAGTTCGTTTCTCAAATTACCCTTCAGCAAATATTTTTTTAACCGAATTACCCTTTTCGCTATCATTCTGTTGGATTTGGACCAGGTCTTATAGATATTATAGAAAACCTTCTCTCGATTTTTTTTTTCAAATGACGATGAACCCAAAAACGCTTTCATGTTTTCCTTCGTCTCAAATACAAAGCACCCACAATCTTCATCGGAAAACGACATCGTTCAAACTAAACTCCAAAAAGGTTTCACAAATGGACGTAAAATGACTCGCCCTAGAGGTAATCAAATAGGTAGTAATCAGTAGATTTCATCCTCAAAAAAATCTAAGATAAAAACTTTCAACAAAAAATTCAAATAACGGAAGAATAAATTAAAAATAGAAAAATAAAATATACCTTTTTATTCTCAATAAATAAGCTCTTAAATCAATGTAACTAATTGAGAGTCGGCGCTGGTACTTTGCCCACCAGTACAGCAAAAATCTCAGACACCCAATCCACATAATCCCCTTCTGTATATCTGCTTACACTTCAAAGCACGATTGAAGTTTATACCATCAATGCAGATACCAGTGGTGTGGAAATGAAGAGATATATCGATGTTATACTTGTCACATCATGACTTTTCACGAGAACTGCAAGGAAAATGTGCAGTGGAAATTCCCACAAGGGATCAGAATGTGTTTCATAATCTTGAAGTCACGTAACAAGCTCGCAGAAGGAAACAAAGAGGAGAACCGGTAAACAATAAAAGTAATTTCGATATATTTCATATTCTCACAAGTGGTTGCTACAAATGAGAGACTCTAGGAATAGTCCAGATATATTAGATATTAAGTGTGATTCAGGACCGGACATCATGAAACTTATTCAAATATGTCGAGAAGGAGTTGCAGAAATATGAAAGAAAACGAGTGTGCTTTAGACCACACGACTGCAGTAAAACTTATTTAGCTCCATCTATATGTATTATATATAATTATTATATATATATATATATATATATATATGTTTATATATATATATATATATGTAAAATATATACATGTATATACATATATAAATTTTCTAATAACCTATAATTTCAACATTTTAGTTTGGTAAATTTAGTAAATTATTATTACAGTCATGAATGATTATAAAAATAAAATAAAAATTAATTTACCTAACTCCAATAATTTGTCTCGGTTTTTGTACATGATCTATAGTGGGATTTCCATCAACTTCCATTTGATTATTGTCATGTTCAATCACGATGTCACCAATCATTTGTAATAGTGAACCTCTACAATTAATAAGTATTTTATTATTTACGTATTAGTTAAATTTTATGTTATCCTATTTTAAAAATTTGCTGAAGTAAATTGTAGAAACGTGAGCCCAGAATACGGAAGGCTAACAAGGAGAAAGAGAGAGAGAGAGAGACAAGGAAAGGACAGAGAATCAAACGCGCCCCAATGTCGAGAGTAGAATGCCGCGTATTAGAAGAGGGAGAAAATAGACAAGAAAAAGGAACGCTGCGTATGACGCTACGACGCCAGCAACTAGTATGAGATACGCACTCACCTTTGTCGAGACCGTTCACCTCGCCCGATCACACTTTCCGTAACGCTCTCGTCACGCATTTACCAGCTTACTCCCCAAGTCAAGCGTGCGTCGAGTCCGTTCGCCTCGCCCGATCACACTTTTCGTAACGCTCCCGTCACGCATTCACCAGCTTACTCCCCCAAGTCAAGCGTGCGTTAAGAAGTTTTACTTCAAGAAGGCTAACTGAAAAAATTATGACCTTAACCCTTTTGCTTAGGACTTAGGTCTGATATGAAAGAACTTTTTGAAGTAACATTCCTTTACGCACGCTTGACTTGAGAAGTGAGCTGGTGAATGCGTGACGAGAGCGTTACGAAAAGTGTGATCGGGCGAGGCGAACGGTCTCGACAAAGGTGAGTGCGTATCTCATATCTCATACTAGTTGCTGACGTCGTAGCGTCATATGCAGCGTTCCTTTTTCCTTGTCTATTTTCTCCCTATTCTAATATGCGGCATTCTACTCTCGATATTAGGGTGCGTTTGATTCTCTGTCCTTTTCTTGTCTTTCTCTATCTCTCTTTCTCCTTGTTACTCCTCCGTATTTCGGCGTCGCGATTCTATATTTACGTCAGCAAATTTTTAAAATAGGATAACATAAAATTTAACTAATACGTAAATAATAAAATACTTATTAATTGTAGAGGTTCACCATTACAAATAATTGGTGACATCGTGATTGAACATGACAATAATCAAATTATTGGAGTTAGGTGAATTAATTTTCATTTTATTTTCATAATCATTCATGACTCTGATAATAATTTACTAAATTTACCAAACTAAAATGATGAAATTATAGGTTATTAGAAAATTAATATATGTATATGTATATACATCTCTATATCATACATATATACATATATGAAGATACACACATACCTATAGATGGAGCTAAAGAAGTTTCACTTCAGTCGTGTGGTCTAAAGCACACTCGTTTTTTTTTTAATAATTTTTTGAGCTGTCCAATTTTTTTGACCAGATTGTTTTTTTGTTATGGAATATGTCTAGATTGATACAATCAGAGGAAAACGAATGTTAAAAAGTTTATCAATTTTCGTTTGATTATTTCACGTGATATTTCAGAAAACGATGTTTCGTTTATTGAGACATTGCACTTAACGCACGTTACCCTCGATTGCCCCTTGCAATTACGATATTTGTATTTGGATGCAAAAGACTTTTCTTCAAAATCTGGAAAATTTCCAATTCAGTCGAAACGGACTTCAATAATTCAGATGATGCAAATGTGAATAAATTACTAAAAAAAAGAATATCACAAAAGTTAAAGATACTAAAAATCTGCATATAATCACCATATCTGTTCTGCCGAAAATGAATCAAAAGCTACTGGGCAGGTTATAAACAAGGAAAACATTCCTTCAAATGAGTCTGATGGCCATTTTCTAGGATTGGCTAAATCTTTTATCAACTCTCTACCTGTTCCAAAAATAATATTTTAAATTATATGAACCCGACTGCGTGAAAAGTGTACTTTAAAAAAGATGGAAACAAGATGACCAGAAAATATTGTCAGAAGATTATGTTTCAAGAGGTTAACTATTATACTTAATACTGTAAACAATCTCAGGCAGTCGGAGGCAATAATATATCTTCATTGTTGAATTGAAGAAGTTGCCTCCGACTGCGTGAGATTGTTTACAGTATTAAGTTTAATAGTTAACCTCTGAAAACATAATTTTCTGACAATATTTTCTGCTCATCTTGTTTAAATTTTTTTTAAAGTACACTTTTTATGCAGTCGGGTTCTTTGATTTTTTAAATTAACTTCTATTTATAACAGTTTGTTTTTGTGTCCCTTCATAATGTTTGTTTTTTTGGTGTGACTAAACATTATTATTAAAATAATATTCAGAGTGGGCAATTATTATTCTTGCCGGTCTTTGTAATTTGCCAATTATATTCTACTGTTTATATTTTGCAATCATGTAAGTTATCCTAGAACATTAGCGACGTATTTACAGCTACTAGGAAAAATATTTGAGCATTTTATCAAAGAGTTATGAAACTCTCCTTTATGATCCTCGTACTCACGCAAGGTATACATTGGGTTAACCATGAACCTCGTTTCATCTCATACATTCCATCAACTATAAAATTGATAATCCACCTCATGTCCATTATGAACATCATCCTTTTTGAAACATGGAATCATTTCCATGTTTGAAGTGAACGACCTCTAAACTGGTGCTTTCAGTGCCCGTTTTAATAGCTAATGGAACATCCACAGTCACACATTACTATTCACTACAGGGCATTGCAAATAGTGCATTATTCCGATCTCCATACATGCACGCGAAATGTTATCACCAGTGTTTATGAGTATAAAAAACTACCATCATCCGTATGCGGCTAAACGTCCCTCATTTACATTCATGAAAAGGTTGAATGTACTCCAAAATATTCATGCATGGGGGTCAATTTGATGAATATACGTTTTTTTTTTTTCGTTTTTGAAAATTGAAATGGAAAAAATGTTTCTTCTGAATCTATGGGTGCAAGGTGTATCACAATCTTATTATAAGGAGACTTTTGTCTGTGACGGAAGCACACCCAGCAACAGATTTTTTCAAAACCGACGAAAAATTTTGATTTTTTTCCAACTGACAATCGGATGGCCCTGTTGAACGGGCCTCCAATATTTCCGTTTCCACACCTATAAAAAAAAGGCGCGTGCAACTCAGTGCACGTCACAGGGCAACACATTTGGCGATGTATACATACATATATATACAGGACTATTCAAATTCGAGTCTATGCATGGGGATTTCGATAACGGTAAGAGATAGAGGGTTGGTTGAACGGGGGCAAAGTAGCGTATTTCAGAGGTTAATTATATGGATGAAAAAAATCTGACCTAGCTACTTTAGTTCTGGAGTTATACAGGAAAAATCGAAAATTTCGAAATTTTTCTTTCGCCTATATCTTTTTATTTTACGAAGATTTTGTATCGTATAAATTGGGCCACCCTCAACTTTTAATTTTCAAATACGGATCTGTATTTTTCATTGCATTTTTTTGAATGCCAAGAGTCCCGTTTCATATTGACGTAGTATTTTCATCTGAATTACAGAGTGTTTTGGAAATATTGAACTAATACCAGTGATATTCCATAATTTTTTAATTCCATAACAACTGTAATTGAATTATATCAGAGAATGAGAGGTGAATAAGACAAATTGATTCTTTAAGAATAATCCATTCCAGAATTTCCAGATTATCTAGTCTCACTACTTGTTCGGAATAACAATAAAATAAAATCAACATTTCCAAGAGACATTTTTCTTTACCATAATGTAGCACTAGTAGAATAATTATTCATCCCCATGTCGATTGACCTCAGTAGGTATGAAGAAGATATGTTGTATGTGTTCTGCTGAGAACTCACAAACATAATCTGTCACAAACATAACATTGTATTTCATCATATAGCTTTTCATATTTTATAACTAATCACACAAGAACTTGTTTAATTATTATCAAGAATTGAAATAACAGCCATTATAATTATCCATAATCGAAATAAATGTCCAAATTGACGACCTTCTCATTCCAGACATTCACGGAGTCGTTTTTTCAAGTTATTATTTGCTCTGAAAATATCTCTTCCCCGTAGTGATGCGAAAGCGTTCCTGATTTTAATACTTAAATCTTCTATATTTTCAATTTCGTTTTGATATATTCTATTTTTTAGTGAACCCCATAAAAAAAGTCAAGTACACTGAGATCAGGGGATCTTGCAGGCCATCTTATAGGCCCATTATTTGCTATCCATCTGTCTTGAAATGTTTCTTGTAAAAATTGATTAACGTCTCTTGTGCAATGTGGGCGAACTCCATCGTGTTGAAACCACAACCGATTTGAATTAGCAATGGGAATATCATCGAGATATTCACTGAAAGTTTGTCTGAGGAAGTCTAGATAACGTTCGCCATTGAGCGTTTTGGCAAAGATGTAGGGACCTAGAACTCGATCCTTCAAAATTCCAGCCCTACATTTAGACCAAACCGCACTTGAGGTCTCGCTTCTCTAAAATTATTTTCGTTGATTTTTGACCAAACCTGCTCGATGTTCCTATTGAAAACACCACAATTTGTGAAACGAGCGTCTCCTGGATACAATTTATGAACAATTTTAACTTTATAGCATTTGAATCTGTTTTTTCTCAAAGTACGCCATACTGTAGTTTGCGGCAAATTCAATCCCCCAGCAATTTGTGCTGTTGATTTTGATTGATTTGTATGATCTGAAATATGGAGATGAGCCCAATTAACATTTTTTCAGTATTACCTACTTACCGATTGAAGTATATTTTCCTGTAACCCAATGGGGGGTTTGTTCCCATATTTTCTCCTTGGTTTTGTGAAAGATCCATATTCGCAAAGGTTTCTGTCCAAAAGTCTGAAATATGTGGGATGCGGCTGATGTCTTTCTGGGTACAGATCTAAATGATTTTCAGTGGAAATATGAATGTTCCTATTATTTCTGTAGAAAACGTTAACCATATCTCTTTTCTGCTCTGTGGGGAAACCCATTTTCAGTACTAAAGATTTTTCATCAAATACCAACGATAATTTCTAAGAAACTGTCGAAATATTGACAAGTGAGGTGAACTAAATATTCATTTTCCAAAGCATACTATGAGAACTCGAATGGTTTGATCATAATTGTTGTATATAGCAACAGAATGCCCATGAATTTGCTGAAAAATATAGGTAGTTCGAGAACTGAGTAACAATGGAATATTTCCAAATTGGTGTCTGGAGTATGAAGATTGCCATTCGAAGATTTTTTTTGCAATGATTATATGCACATACATGTACTAGGAAGAATAAATTTTCACATTTTCGCACATTGATCATGGGTTGTGTGAACTGAAATGTGGATGAATTCTTCATCGAATGATGTTGATTTTCCTCCAAATCCTAGGTATTCTATACCTTATTCTATGATAATTTTTTTTAATTACTGCTGGAATTTAAAAAAAAAATTGAAATTTTACTGGTAATAGTTCAATATTTCCAAATACTCAGATGAAAATACCACGTCAATATGTAAACATGACTCTTGGCATTCAAAAAAATGCAATGAAAAATACAGGTCCGTATTTGAAAATAAAAAATTGGGGGTAACCCAATTTATACGATACCCTGTATATAATTTTTATCCAGATATTTGGATAGCCTACAAAAAGTTGCAAAGGCGAAGGGACAATTGAAAAAAATCCCAAAATAAAAAGATATGGGCAAAAGAAGAATTTGAAAATTTTCGATTTTTCCCTTATAACTCCAGAACTGAAGAAGCTAGATCAGATTTTTTTATCCATATAATTGACCTCTGAAATATGGTACTTTGCCCCCATTCAACCATCCCTCTATCTCTTGCCGTTATCGAAATCCCCATGCATAGACTCGAATTTGAATATATATATATATATATATATATATATAAATATATATATATATATATATATATATATCCACTTACTCACCTAGCTTACTTCAACTATTAACTGTTAAATACTATGATTATCTACTTCATCTATTTATTGTTAAATGATATAAATTATTTTTGAAACTTCTGGTTAGTTGATTTCATCACTTTGTATATTTGTATATGATTCCATCCTTTCATAGAATGTAATTATTGTGACGGATGTAGGAGGATCTGTCAATGTCAACTACATATGTGGGCCAATGTTCACAAGTGAAAGATCAATCATCCCCTATTTTTCTACCCATTGGGTGTATCATTCCATTCCAAATTGGAATATGATCAACTATGAGGTATTCCCTATCTAATAAGAAAAGAATAATCCAAATCGAAAAACCCACTACAGAGTTATGCCTGATAGAATCGGTGAACGGACCAACATTCAGAGGGTAAACGATCAATCTCCTCTATTTTACTACCCTTGGGTATGGATTTTCCGAATGGAGCCAACTTTGAAGTACACGTTATCCAATGAAAAAAGAATCATAGGAATGGAACTGCTCTGTGAAAAGTTATGCGTGATCATACATGAAAATATACGCTTCGACTAGAGAACCTCCTCCTTTTTGATTTCGTCGGTTAAAAACAAACATACGACATTTAATTACAATGAATATCAACAACAATAATTATACTAACACCTAGAACTCTTCATGCAACGCTGCCAGAACGGCAGCTCAGTAGTAGGAACCACATTTTATAACATCGCTGGCCCTTATAGTCTTAGAGCTGGCTACGTGAATTAAAAATGATAGGGTACAAAAAAAATGTTCACATAGGAACTCTCTCCACTAGCTGACAAGTGCTCTGTGGGCAGAAGTCAGTCCTGGGGCTGAAAGCGGGGGCGGGCGGTCCAAGATTCTTCCAGTGGGTCGCCCAGCGCTCAGATAACTGCAAACACATTTTCAATTCAACAAGGCCTGGTAGTCCAGTTGGATGAACGGTCGCTTTCGAAGGGCAAGGACCTGGGTTCGATCCCGAGCTGAGTCACGCATTTTTTTTTCTATTACACTCAAATTAACCACAAAACTTCTACAAGTCACAAAAATATATTACTTCAGGACATTCACCCTCACAACCCCTCAAGATACAAAACAGCATTTTCACAGAGCATGACTTGCTCCGCAGCAGCCGAAGGCTGAACCAGGAAATAGCTCTAATTTGTTCAACGAGAGTATTATCCATAAATTTAAATTGTTCTACCATAATCAAATTACACATCTTTCTCATTAGCAAATAGCAGGAAGGGATATAAAGCTCTATTCGACTTAAAAATTAATTTTCACATAGGGTATCGCAAAACATCGCATGGCGACCTCCTATTGCCTCTTCACTGGCCATTTTCGTATTTTATCTTCAGAATACATAATTAAATGCGGTGTTAATAATAAATTACGAGATTTACCGTACTGAGTAGATAATAAATATATTCTATATACAAGGTGTTGGTGAATAAGTACGACAAACTTCAGGGGGTGATTCTGCATGAAAAAATAATGAAATTTTGCTTCTTTTTCCGAGATACGGGGTGTTAAAGTTTTTCTTAAAAACTGACTATTTATTGCTCTGAAACCCGTCGAGATATCCAAATGAAATTCGGTGAGTTTCAGGAGGTAGTTATTGCGCAGTTTTTGACGTGCAATTAGAATTTTATGTTCATCATTGGCGCGAGTACGGGTAATGATCTCAATTTTTTTAAAGAAAAAAATGGTACGCCACAGATATTTTATTATATATTTTTGAATTCCTCGTTCAATTTGTGACAAAAAATCTTTCCTGCCGTATTTCCGTATGGGGCACCGGTTTTATACAAAAAAATCAAACATCTTAACGTGTATTTGTCATTACTTAAATGCATTATCTTGTAGCGATGCTAGTAGGCTACTGTCAACATTCTGTTAAATACGAATATTTCAACGAAATGTCAAATTAGCAATTCTTCATTTTTGAGCTTTTAGTTTGGTATAACATTAATCATAATAATTAATTAATTTTTCTTTTATCGAAAAGAATGGAAAATTATAGAAATGCGGAATTGTCAGACATGCATGTTGTCTATGTCGAAGTAATGGAAATGGTCGGCAAGCTCGACGATTGTATGCTGAGTTGTATCCAGGACGTAGGGTACCCCATTATACAATATTTGCTCGTCTTCACCAACGTTTGCGCGAAAATGGTACATTTAAGAAACAAACGGCTGACTGCGAGCGCCCTCGAGAAGTACGAACTGTGCAACTAGAAGAAGCAGTTCTCGAGTTAATTGCGAAGTCACCTGAAACAAATACTCGAAAAATTGCCAATATACTGAATGTAAGCAAGTTCACTGTATTTGAAATTCTTAAGGAACAGCAATTGTATCCGTTTCATAGTCAACGTGTGCGAGCTCTACAACCTAGAGACTTTTTTCCGCTCCTAGTTTTTTGCCATTGGATTCTGCAAGAGCCACGGCAGTATCAAGTTTGGCTAAAAATGGAGTGCAAGAAGAACAGCTCATTAAGATTTACTGGTCACAGCAATACAAATTCCATAGAACCTTAGCTTTAAATGGATGCTGAGCATCACCAAAATATGATTGAAGCTATGAGAAGTGATAATTCCATCGTAAACAACCAAAATACCCCTCAAATAATAAATTCTTCTCTACAAAAACAACTGCAATACAGCCTGGTAGTAACACTGTTCATAATAAATGTGTTTTTAATATTACCAATTATTAGATGTCAGCTACTCAGTGAATTCCTTCCATTTGAATGGAGTATTCAATAACAAACTGTTTTTATGTTATTTTTTCTCTCAACGAATGACTTAGAGAGTTGACAAAGGAGTGATACCGATATGGCTAGGTTCAACAAGGCGGCGCCGGCGCTTATCTATTTTTTTTTATTTTCTTGTACCCTAGTAAAATAAGGTTCACATTTTCTGATCAAGTTGATTATATTCTATTAAAATCACACAACATTATAGTACCAGAGGATAGGGAAAAAATGTGAGTCAGTTTTAAATTGTGGGGTATACGCTTATCTACAATTTTTTTTCCTCTCTTTGACTCTAGTAGAATAAGGTTTGAATCTTTGAATCAAGTTGATTATATTCTAATGAAATCATACAATATTATAGTACTAGAAGATAGGGAAAAAATGTGAGTCTGTGTTATATTGTTGCTATACGATTACTTTTTTTTTCCATTTCCTTGTACTCTAGTAAAATGAGGTTTCAATCCTTGAATCAAGTTGATTATATTCCATTAAAATCACACAATATCATAGTACTAAAGGATAGGGGAAAATGGTAGGTATGTGTTATATCGGACGATAGGTACCTCCTTTATTGATAAACCTATCTATACCTATATTGTATTTTAAATAGTTTTTATTTTTTTTTCTTTCCCTCTGCCCTAGTGAAAAAAGTAGGAATCAGAGTCTTGAATAAACACATTTCTTCATTAGTATGGAACGAATGTGGTTTTTTGTGGAGGAACAACGTTTCTTGACATATATTTTGGGTAACCTTCCACAGTCTGAAAATGAAAATATAATCAGGAAAATCTATACAAGAGTAGAAAGGGCAAACTAATTAGTTCACCCCGATAAGTGGAAGGTTACCTGAAAAACATGTCAAGAAACATTTCTTCATAGTATAAATAATTTCATACTACTAGAGAGAAAGGAAAATTAATAATGACCCATGCAAAATCAATGGCAATTTTATGCGGTAACATAAAATCTGTGAAGTTGGCTGTGACTGCAGCGCTTTGGTGGAATGACGTTTCATATGATTCGCCATATTAGAATTAGAGTCGCAAAAGAAAACATCATAAAATGAATGGAAAATCGTACAATTTTTGTTCCTTTTGTACGGAATCAGAGCATATTCAAATTTATCATAAAAAAATATTCGACGTATTTGGTGAACAATTCTGGCTTAAATCCCGAACAAGAAGATCTATTCAAAGGTATGAGCAATATTCTTCGTGAAATTATACCATATTTCTCCCATAAATCCAGTGTTGAGAAGAACAGAATCATATCGAAGTATTAGTTTTATTTCATGAAACAGAGACATTTAGTGAAGAAAACCCACAGCTCTTTACTTTATTCGCCCTTGACGAAAAAGAAGTGGAAAATGAATTTCGAAAACACTTGCAATTATTAATTGATGTCGTCAATAATAAATAACATGTTCCCACTTATTTTCAATTGAAAATAAATATTTGTCAGAAAAAATCTATGCTTCTGTTAATCTGGCATCTGCACGTGACAGCTGTCAAGTCAGGGAAATTATAAGGGGTAATACCACAAGAGCTCAGATTTAGCCAGATATTTTTTGCGGTTGTTTTCGAATACTCACTTTCATTGGCAATTTAACGAGCTACGCTCTCGTGATTTCGTCAGAACAGATCGAGTTAAATTACATATATGAAAGTAAGTATGAGAAAACCATCGTAGAAAATATCCTGCTAGATCTGAGCTCGCGTGGTATTTGGTAAGACAATTCCATGAATAGAAAACTCAATTCAATTAAACTTCATTCAACAAACTAAGAGAACAATAAGTAGGAGAATAATGTTAAGGAAGAACAATTGTTGAAATTATTATATATTGGTCCAGTAGACATTTGCTCCTTTACTGATGCAGATTTTGTTGTTGACATCGACATGGATGTTGTTGACACTGTGGCTAATACATTATCCGAAGCTTTATCTCAGAGATTTGTTCCAAGATGCCAATGATGCTCATTATCAAGTTGTAAATAAGGCTTTATAGACTTGGAAGAGAAATGTTCAGTTATTTTGATTGATTCTTGTTCATTAATACCTGCTTCAGCTGAAGTTAACACGGCGCTTGAGCGATGAGAATGATTAGAATTTTTTTTATTCTTTGTATCTAGTCCAATTTTTTCAGCTGAAATTTTCGTCCACTTAAGAATTTCGTTGACTCCTATAGAAACATTTTTGTACCAACCTTTTGATGAATTATTTTTCCAAAATGGATTGGGAGTTATAAATGATCTATGAGTTGTAATATGGTTCGATCTATGTGATAATATTCAATAAAACAATGTTACTGGGCATATGCTAGGGTTTTCGATGTTTTTCATTAGCCATTTATTATCGCAGCACTTGTTTGAGAAACTTCGACATGTTTTGGAAAAAACTGTATTCTATTCAATGCCACCAGTTGAATCATCATTACTTGATTTTTCTTCTTCGAAATACTGTGCTTTACAATTTTCAGCTCCACCTCCTCGACAAGCTTATTCATATGCAGCGATATACAATTTTTTTTTCAAAAGACCCATTGTACTATTTTCATCCCATATTAATGCCATTTTAACAATTTCACTTTTAGTTAATGCTATTGAACTATTTTTACGTTCTGTTGAATCACCTTGTAAGTTCTTTCGCTTAGAATTACGTGCATCACGGAATTTCTTGAATGCCAAATCAGTGAAAGGGTTGGAAGTAACATTATATTTTTCGAAATACATGCTTTGCAACATTTTCGCTGTTATGTTCCACATTGTTTTCACCACGTATTCTTTATAATGTTCTCCATTCTGCTTCTTCATATTAAAGCCCCAGTCCATCAATATTCCTGCCACATTTTCCACTGACTGTTCGGTTTCCAAATTGAAGTAATAAACATTCTTCTTTGCCTCATTCATCTTTATGAGTTCTTAATCAAGACTGGAATAGAAAATCAAAGGACTATCTGAATAAAAATGCAAATTTTCAATTTCAGATTTTTTTTTGAGTTAGGGCTTTTTCAGAATATCTATCAGATGTAGTTCAATGTCCAGCGTGGCTTTAGCCGGGGAAGTAGTTGTTTTCTGTTAGACATTCACAAAAAAATAACTTCATTTTAATTGTGGATTTTTCAATTCACAGAAAAATCTTTCTATCAATATTCAATTGAGAATGTTTCCCTTTTCAACATGAATACCCCACAAGAGGTTATCTTGACGATGGAAGATAGTGACTAAAGTTTATATTTCAGTCGCAGATGACTCCACATCTGATTTTATGAACATCCTGTTTATATTTTCAAGAAATCAATCGATCATACCCCATGACAGGTTTTAATGTCTGAAAACACTAATTTCAAAGTGTCTCTCCAAAAGAAATTATTCTAACTTTTTCCATCTTTGCAAAGTGAGATTGCTTCTTGAAAATGTGTTTCCCATTTCTTCCGGTCTTCCTGATGATCGTGGAAGCGTGAAATAGATTTTCGTCGACAAAAATGTATTGAAGACCTAGTGAATGCGATGTCTCTCCTGCGTCAATGTTACGAATGATTTCTGGTGAGTACTCTCTTTTGTAAAACATTCTCCTTTGCCTCATTCATCTTTATGAGTTCCTAATCAGGACCGGAATAGAAAATCAGATAACTATCTGAATGAAAATGCAAATTTTCAATTTCAGATTTTTTCTTTTGAGTTAGGGCCTTTTCAGAATATCTATCAGATGTATTTCAATGTCCAGCGTGGCTCCAGCCGGAAAAGTAGTTGTTTTCTGTTAGAACTTCACAAAAAAATAACTTCATTTTAATCGTGGATTTTTCAATTCACAGAAAAATCTTTCTATCAATATTCAATTGAGAATGTTTCCCTTTTCGCTGAATTGATTCCAAATCTCCCTTATTATTTCTGCCTCGCAAATATTTTCAAATTTCTAAATACTGAAATATTAATTGCTATTTAATTCTGTTTTTGACATTTACAATTGTCAAACTGATGAGACGCGCAATGCCTGATAAACGAACAATAAATACTAGCGTTGCTACGGTAACGTAATTTATCCGATTTTTTTATCCACTTGCATTTCTGTTCCTTCCTATTTAGCCGATAGTAAACTACGATTTTTGTACTCACCAATGGGAATTATTATAAGTGAGTGGAATTGACACTTATTAAGCTAGGTCACGTGACCGAATTTTTTTTCGGAAAATTCAGTTTGTTCCCATAGCAACCTGTCAAAATCAAGGCGTCTGAGTGGTTTAGAATAACAGGTATAAAATTTCAAATATAATTCACCGTTCAATTAAATTAACAAAAAAATGGAAACAGATAATTCTTTGAAATTTTCTAGACCTGACTTTAACAAAAATTAGTAATAAATATAACTCTTCAATTTTCCATTAACCTCCATATACCGACATCACAATACGCAGTTCATCAACACAAACATATCAATATAAATCAGCCGCGTATAACAGTATGATATACGGATTAATTAATATCGTGCTTTCAGAAGGAAATTCTAATAAAGAATTAAATATCATTAAACAAATTCCTATTAATAACGGTTGAAGTCCAAACCTCATGGATAATATTCTTTCAAGACAACTCCATAAAAAGGCTAAAATAGAAGTGTTTCCTACTCAAAACGAAAAACGTATTTTTAAAGTTATTACATATTTTGGCCATCCTACCGAAAAAAATTCGCAATTTTTGCTTACTGACCAGATCAACTTGAATAATTCTCCTTTGTTGAATTTGTTCTACTGAAGATCTACCTGGTCTCATTCCTTATAAATACCCAATGGATAATCCTTAATATCCTCAATATTCTTAATTAGATTCATATACCTGCTACTACCTGCCTTGACCATTTAACATGATACATCGTGATTGATGAGTTAGTATTATCTTCACTTAAAAACTATATTGTATGGCGAAACACGTGTCGAGGTTTTGTAGTAAAAATCATTGAGTGAAGTGAGTGTCTTTTGTTCACTTTCGAATCCTATGAACGAAATCGGAGCATTCAATATTAGTCAATATATCCAATAACTGAATGTACCACGTTAACAATGTAACAATATAATCGGCGGTTAACCTTCTAGTCGGGGGTTTATTTCTTTACCGCTATCAATTTTGAAGAAATACCGACTGAGTCCTGAAAATCCGTAGAGACTCAATCTCATATAAAAGCAACTCATTTTGGCTGCAGGAATAATGTAACTGAATAATTTCAATTCCCTTACAATCAAGAAAATTATTTTTTATAATTACTTTTTATTCCGTCTAAGAATTTTCATTACTGGTTTTACAGCACCCTGAATTATTTTCTATTATTCCATAAATGAACTCTGTAGTGTTTACATTCAGCCCGAATTGTAATCTTGGAAATTCTGAAATTGAATAATATTAGGGGTTCAAATAGATCAGACAAAATCTGCCGTCTAAAACCTACATAAATCCTGCTCAATAAACCACTTTTCAATCACGTCAAAAATCAAATTATTGAATTTCAACATGGCTTCTTCAAAGGTAGATCAACAACCACAAATCTCCTCTGTATTACCCAGTACATTACGAACTCACTAATGATTCCCAGGTCGATATAATTTATACGGACTTCTCCAAGGTCTTCGATAAGCTTGACCATGATATATTACGTGTTTCACTTCTTATCTGAAGAACCGCTTCCTCTACGTAGAGTGCCTTGGTTATGAATTCATAATATTCACTCCAACATCAGGCTTTCCGCAAGGTTCTGACTTGGGACCACTTTCTTTCGATCAATTTATGAATTATATTATTGAGGATCTGGAAATCAATTGTTCATCATATGCTGATGATTTCAAATTTACTAAATGTCTTAGATAGAGTAAACACTCGGTGGAAAAATTGCCTTCTGTTGAATGCGAATAAGTGCTCTATTGTTAATTTCACTCGAAAACAGAATATCATCACTCATAATTACTGAATTGGCAGTGATCTGCTCTCTCGATCCAATTCTATATGGAACCTTGGTACCACATTCGATCATAAATTATGTTTTTTAACCCACATGAATAAAATTCCGAATGAATGCTCCAGGGCCCTGGGTTTCATTGTCAGAAATACTCGTGACTTTACGAATACGATTACCATGCTCCTGTTGTACAATTCTAATGTTCATTCTAAAATAGATGATGCATTTGTCATCTGGTGTCCATATTATAATATTCATATAAATAGCCTTGAACGTATCCATAGACTCTTTATGAAATATCTCTCCTTCAAGTAAGATGGTTGCTTCCCTGCTATTGGAATATCTAATACCTCTTTATTGGAAAGATTTAACCGTACCTCTCTTGCATGAAGGAGGAATATATCGGCCCTAATTTTCCTTTATAAGATGATACATGGCCAAATAGACTATAATGCTGTTTCAAGTATGCTCAATTTGCATGTTCCCAGAGTCAAATCAGGGCAATAAAATATTTTTTACCTCGAAGCGCTCAGAATAAATGTACAAGAGGAATCACCCTCATTCAGAATATGCAACATTTTCAATGACGTGAATGATAGGTGTGACATCTTTTCTTGCAGCATTGCTTCATTAAAAAAAAATAGATTTTGATATATATATTCAATATTTTTATCATATTTCATATCTCCACTCTTTTTATTTATACTGTTCTTGAAGATGTTCGTTTCTGTAATTTTCCCACCCTGTAAATGAGTGGTGTACAATAAAAAAAATAAGGTTCAGATGCCGACCTGGTACAATCATCTCCTACCTTTTCATTATTCGTGTTTCAGATTTCTGATGTGTTCATATTTTTTTGCAGTTGCAACAACCAGAAGTAGAGGGCCAAGAACACAGTAGAAGATTCAGGATAGAAAATGGAGATTCTCCTGGAGAAAAAGACGAGGTGAGATACTCTACACGCCAATTTCATCAGTTTCCCGTGATATTCTCCTGCATATCGTATTCCGTACATGAGAACTTGTTATCCTGTTTGTTTCAAGTAATTGGTAGTAGTCGGCTACGTGCCGTCACGAAGCTGGAAGCTAATGAAATTCCAATTGAATGAAAGCCGAAAAAAAAAGTAGAACAGCGCGACGCGAGTTTTATTTTTGTCCGATTTGACTCCACACGACATTTCAAATAAAATATCTGTTGAATGAGGGGTAAGTTTGAACATGGGTTCTCTGATGTGTTTTTTTAGTTTGTTCTGTGGACAAAGAATTCTATTATCAATCCTATAGAAAGAATCAGTCCGGGAGAGTGCTGTTTCTTTGGTAAAGATAGGGAACAAAATAGGGAATAGGTACTGTAGTCCTGAAGTAAAAGTCATAGAAATGGGTATTTGGACTATTCTTTTCAAATAAAGGAACACGTATTTCAGAGTTTTTTTAAAATTCAACCCTAAGGGACGTACAATGGGGGTTGGAAGGTTTTCATAGGAGTACCGTTACTTTTCAAGACAGGGTAGTGAGAATTAGTATTTGAGCTCATTGTTACGAATAAAAAAACAAATGTTTCAGTGTTGTTGGAAATTCCACCGCGAAAGAGGTAAAAGTTTGTATGGGGGTTCCGTTAGTTTTGAAGTAAGTCATGAAAATTGATAATTGGCATTCTTTCCAAATGAAAAAACAAGTATTTCAGTTTTTGGAAATTTAACTTAATGGGGGTAAAAATGGGGTTGGAAATTCGTATAGAAATGCCGTAAGGTTTTAGGTACGGGTCATATAAATTGGTATTTGAGGTCTTTATTATAAATAAGGAAATACCTGTTTGTGTTTTTGCAAATTCGACCCCTAGAAGGGTGAAAGGGTGGGTGGAAGTTTGTATAGGGTTTCCGTTAGTTTTGAAGTTAGAGTCAAATGAGGAAACCTGTAATTCAGTGATTTTGAAAATTCAACCTTAAAGTGGGTAAAATAGGGGTTGAAAGTTTGTATGGGAGTACGGTTGGTTTTTAAGTTAGAGTAATGAAAGTTGGTATTTGAGAGTCTTTATTACAAAAATAGGAATACTTTGTTCCAGTGTTTTTGGAAGTCCAATCCCTAAAGGGGTGAAAGGAGGGGTGAAAGTTTGTATTGTTTTAATGGAAAATGGGGTTGAGTGGTAAAAGTAGAGGTTTTTTTAGCAATACAATTGGTATTGATGTCTTTGGTTCAAATGAAGAAGTACGTGTTTCAGTGCTTATATATATATACATATATTTATATTTATATATATATATATATATATATATATATATATATATATATATATATATATATATATATAAATATATGTATATATATATGAATATATATATTATATATATATATATATATATATAATATTTACAGTCCCTTCATAGAGTGAGAATGATTTTCGGAGGTATTTCAGTTTTTCACCTTGAAAAAAGGATTTTTTTCCCCACCACCTCACGAAATATGACTTCATCGATATCTTCTTTAAATTGAAAGGGTATATTTTTATATCAAAATTGGAAAGCCCATATTTTTCTGAGTGCAACCATATCACATACGTCATATGTAACATTTTGAGTTACAGTATACTGAGTATAAAGGAAACGTGAGCTCATTTTGTTTTTATTATTTATTTTGCAATGAATGAACTACTCAGTAGTTAGTACGAGTATATTGCCAAACTTGAGTAGGCTATGAAAACATCTGAAAGCCCTTAGCAACCAGACAATAAGTTCTAAGTTACCATTTCATATGTCAGTATTGAATTGATTTGTTATGTAGCCTTTCGATCTATGAGTCTTCAATAATACATTTCTGAAAAATATCACCCCAAAAGAAATTCTTTTTATTACGTGTTTTTTCTTTCATTCTGTTCAATAACATAGTTTCTCTTATAAGAATCCTGTTATCTTCTTGGAATGAATGGAGCTTACACACAAAAGTTTTCGGTGAAACCGGAAGTGATGGGAAAGTATGAAATATTGAAAAATATTCCAACACCCCTGCCAAGTTAGATCTCATACCCTCGGAGCTCTGGAAACCAAGGTGTGTACAAAGAATACGTTGACACCCGGTATATGCTTTACATCTTTTTCATGTAACATTCAACTACTGATACAAAATACGAAAAGAACAACTTTTCCCTAACAAACAGCGTAACTGAGCATGAAATGAAAATTCCGCATTCTCTGGAAAAATTACGAATGCAAACATTGATCAGAACGACTCGTTCAAAGTGACCACGAGTATTTTCGAGAGCCTAACGAGAAATTTGCTTCCAGATGTTTGGATCACCGAGCACGCCTGTCCTCGAGAATCCTGAATACCAAACGAGGTGGTACTTCAAATACTTCCTGGGAAAATGTAAGTTGTGTATAACGTGATTGGATGTATTGTTGAAATATTCATACATACAGGGTGCATAACCGCTAACAGTTGATAGTCCATCAAAAAGCAAAGAGATTTTTCCTTTTGAATTTTTGACAGAAAAAAAAAATATGTAAAAATATTTATTACGGATTTGACAGAAAAAATTGATATTTTTAAACCTGTCATTCACCAGTGTGCAAGAAGTTAGATCACTCCCTGTATAACTACATATACTGAATTATGGAAATTTAAATGAGTATGGGAATCTAACCGATAATTCAAGAAATGTATACAGAAAATCTCTAAAAAATAAAAATAAAATAATGTATTGGTCCTTCAACTCTTTGAGATACGGAAATTGCGATGTAAAAAATACCGTTGCAGTACGACAAAAAAAAACCAGAAAAATGCAAAAATGGTGGTTTATTTATGTTCAGTAAGTCAGTCGAAATGCAAATAAAGATATAAAAAAAAAATGCAGAACAACATATATACGGTGGTTTATTTTGTGAACCACCATACTTTAATACAAATATAAAATAATGTTTCAAGTAAAAATTAACTTTTCGCATGACACCATTGAAAGCACACTTTTGTTCATCCCAAGCATATAGGCACTTGGCACACATTACATTGCCAATTGGTGCGAATATCTTTTTTCTTCGAGCTGCAGTAAGCACATCTTCTGCGACTGGTTCTCATTGGCTGGTACGCACTTTCTGTTGTTCTAACGGCATTTGAAACAGTGGGCTTATGATTACTAATGGGCACTGATAACAAATCCATTGGCATAGCTTGTTTTTGTACCAATGTTTCGGGAACCAGGCCTTCAGAAACTTTTCTTCGAAAATCTTTGAGACTAAGTTTGGTATTTTCTTCATGGTAAAGTTTATATAGCACGAATGCATCAATTATTGCTATCTCCAAAAAGAAAAAAAAATACAGTGCCACCATTTATGGCTTTTCCGATCAAGACCATAATATGCACGCATTTGGTCAAATTTGTCGACAAAATTCATATTTTTTTATAGTCGCTCAGTAGGAAAGGGCAAGGAATATGCACAATACTGCCATCTTTTTCTCGTCTTTTTACTTGTGTTACCATTGTAGAGTCATGATAGTTCGATAACATATTCACAGACCTCTTGTCACGCCATTTGACAGCTGTCAATCCACTATTACTGATAAACCACTCATAATACCCCTCTTTTTAGGACTTTATCGCTTTTGAAATTATTGGGCAAATGTTTTCTGATCGCATTTACTGTTCCACAGGCGTAAAGTTTTGAATCGGAAAGGTCTTCCATTAACTTCACGGAAAAAAAAAATTGTCAAAATATATTTTGTGATTTTTATCAATAAGTGGAGCAGCTAAACTTTTCACAACTCGGGCGCCCAAACTTTTTTCTGTCTTATCACCAGTCTCTCCTGTGTATATATCAAAATTCCAGCAATAACCTGTTTCATCTGCTAGAACTCAAACCTTATACCCTCTTTTTATTGGTTTTTTCGGTAAGTACTGTTTGAGGAAAGACCGCTCTTTGAATTTATTCATTGATTCGTCGACAGCTATATTCTCATGAGGCTGCAGGCATGACTGAAAATTGGTTTTAAGTTGATCAAGAAAAGGCCGCACTTTATAAAGTTTATCAAAATTGGCAGCGCCACTTACTGGCATAATACTGTTATCATTTGAGTGGAGGTTCGAAAGAATCCAGCCAAATCTATGAAGTCTCATTAGTTTGCTTATATAGGGATCGTGAAGGTCTGGGGCAGAACTCCAATGATCTTGGCGACTTGGATAACTTTTTGTACCCATAAGAATATTTATACCTGAAAAGGTTTCAATTTCATCAACGCTTGTTTGCGTATTTGCCTTTCCTTCAGCTTGAAATGTTTGTTTTGCATAGAGATTTGTTTGAAAAACAATGTGCTGTTGAACATCATCGGTCAAAAGGAGATTGAATGCTTCATAGGACCAAAGCTTGCACGAGCTTGAATCAAATTTGGAAGACCGAAATCTGCAGTAAATATGTCTGGGATTTCAAGATCAGAAACACGCTTATCCCAAGCAGTTACCCAATTGTTTTTCAATCTCTTTGCTAGAGTAAAAAGCGGCACTGTATCTTCTGCATCCCATTCACCTGAAGACGAGAGTTCATCTTCGGCATAATCAGAAACCACAATTTCACCAACGTCTGGATTGTCAAAGATATCAGCCGGAACATCTACTGCAGTACCTTCACTTATTGACTCGGCTTCATTATCATTATCTGAGTCACGATCAGAAGGAATTGGGACACAATCGTTTTCGATCATATCTATTTCAGCATATAGTTCATCTACTGTCATGTCAACCAAATTGAAACAGAGTGCATCACGCCGGCGGTTCATGTTTCTAACAGCACGGTGGTACGATTTTTAAACACTAAAAAAATATCGAAAATCAGGTACATGAAAAGTGTATACCGCTTACCTTTATTGTTTGTTATTACACAAAATTCACACAATATCAGAACTCATAAATAAAAAATAACAGTTTTATTTTATAAACAAAACCTCACATCACGTCAGGCTATGCAAGAAATAAACAACTGCCCAAAACCTCAAACCAAACCGCCACAGTTCGACAACTTTGTGTCAGCGGACACATTAGGCGCCAATGAGATGATTCGGTGCAGTGGCGCACGATTCGTACCGACGAACGCAACACAAATAATTTTAATTAAGGTGGTACATATTTTTTACCACTGTATCAGAAAGGTCGAGAAAAAGGTGGTTTAATTTGTAATCCAGCGTACTTCAAAGAGTTAAGTCTAATATAAGTAGAAATATTCTGATCCAAGTGTCGTCGCGTCGGAGGAACGCTAAGAGAAAAAATAAACTAGAAAGTTAACAGCAGCTATCCGTTCTACAACAGCATACTTTCATTAGTGCTGGGTATAAGCCTCTTCTGTTTGTCGTCATCTCTTCCAGTCCTACGCGTCCTGCATCCTCAGCTCTGAATAGCTAGTGAAGTTTTAATCAGTTATTATATAAAATGTGAAACCAATCCGTCGTTAATTAGCCTGATATTCTTAAAGAATGGAGTAACCTATTTATTTTATATCATTTTTTACATAATTACGTACGAACTTAGTTTCATACATCAAAATACAGGATGCCCCAAACTCTATGGCCTATTAGACGTTTCTGGAGAACGAGATACAGGATTATTCTGAGAATTTGGTTTCTATCTATCTATCGTTCTAAAATATTTTCAGCGCTGCGGCGTTGCCGCTTATATTGAAAAGTAGCAACAACTTTGATATTTGAATGAGACATATGTATATAATTGAATTTTTTGCTTTGCTATTGCTTCACGATAATTTTTGTATGGTACTTCCCTATACCTATCTCAAGCGGTTTCCGAGAAATTCATTGATTTCCTTATTTTTTGTGCGAAATATAGCTTCAATTGAATGTTTATTACTCTGGTATTTGAATTCGTACAGAGCTGAAATTTTGGGTGTAGTTTACCAATATTTTGTGGATTGGTTATGTCTCCATCGTTCTCCATCATACAGGGTAGTTAAAAATTTGTGATTTTTCCGATAAATACAAAAATAATGAGAAGTCCAATTCTTTCAATGGAACGCCTTGTATATTATTGAAAATCCTGAAAGACAATGCGTTTTTTCCAAATGATGTATCATGTTCCTATACCTAAATAGTCTGGTTTCCGAAATAAAAGCAAGTTTCTATAAAAATCGGATTATTTTGTCATATTTTGTATTAAATGTCATGGAATACGTCAGTATAAAAATTCGACAACAAGTGCATCAATAATAAAACGTTTGCGCGGTAATTACCAAAAAATTTAAAGAATCAAAATGGAAGGCAACAACTATTCAAACGAAGTTCTATTAAATGGTTTATCTTCATGGTCAATGTAACCAAATTATAGCGAGAACATGCAGAAGGTTCCGTAGTGTATTGAAATGTATGATTGATAAGATGACAAACTGGTTGTACAAAGAATGATTAATATACAGGATATTCCAAACTCGATAGCCTATTAGACGTTTCTGGTGATCTGAGATATAAATACTCGAAATTTCGTATCCCACGACAAGGGAATGCGATCTAGCTATTAGAATTATTTTCACGGTTGCAGTGTTGCCACATGTACTTGTAACTAATATCAATTTTCGAATTTCAAATGAAACACCCAGTTTTTGGATTCCACAGACAAATACAAATAACTTTTGCTGAAAATGTCGTATACCTATCTCTACCGTTTATTGAATATTGATTATTTTGTAATTGTTTTGCTACCAAAATGAGACCAACTTGAATTCGAATACTTCCTTATCTGTTACCCACACAGGACTCAAATTCTACTTTCACCAAGAAAATATTGAGTAATTTTACTAATATCGAATGATTTGACAATATTTTATACAAGGTGTCTGAAAAACACATTTTTATAGGTGATTAGGAAACACGTCCATAAGTCATTTCATTTAAATGGGACACCCTGTATGTTATGCCATATTCGGATTCCACTGAAAAATACCAATAACTTTCAGAAATCGTGTCCTATACCTATCTCTCACTGTTTCTTAAATAGTAATCGTAACCCATTTCCAAATTTTCTTGAGATATTTTTTCAATTAATATTTTCTGAAACGGAATTGCATCATATGAGAGTAAGACAAAAACTCGAGTTTCAGCTGTATCTCCAAAAGTATGAACATTTTGAAGCGAATCATTCCAGACTGATTTGATTTTTCAATCAGATCATTTCAATTGGACAATATTACCTAATTCGATTTGGTGGTAGTGTGCCGTGACCATAAAAAAGCGAAACAATCTTTTAGTTTGACAAGCAGTGATTTTCATGGTCTTTCTGTCAAAATGGATAATAATACATATTCAAATGCAGATATTTTAAATTTTTATAGAAACTTGCTTTTATTTCGGAAATCAGACCATTTAGGTAAAGGACATGATAGATCATTTGAAGGAAACTTTAATTGTTTTTCAGGACATTTGATAATATATAGGATGTCCCATTAAAAAATCACCATTATTGTATCTATCGGAGAAATCACGAATTTTGAACGAACCTATATAATAGAGAACAAATTCTCTAAGACATAACTAATGCACAGAACATTGATGAACTACACCAAAAATTTCAGCTCTGTACGAATCCAAATCCCGCTGTAATAAACATTTGATTAAAGCTATGTTTTGCACAAAAAATTGGGAAATCCATTAATTTCTGTTGAAACTTAGTTTCTTCTGTTTGAATGAGTAGTATTTTTCTTTGTGATAGTTTTATTCAAGTTTTCCTTCACAATGCTTGGTTTTCTTTTGTATACAATACTTTATTGACATCTAACATATTTCATCTTTTAGGCACAGAACATGAATATTTAGAAATAATGCAATGTTGCCAACTTTATACTTCAACAATTTCTCGAAAACCGGTCGAGATAGGTATGGGGAAGTATAATACAAAAATGATCGTCAAGCAATAGCAAAGCGAAAAATGCAAAAATATACAGGACATCCGATGTAAAATATCAAAACCATTGCTACTTTCCAATATAAGCGGAAATTATCCTGTGTCCCGTTCTCCAGAAACGTCCAATGGGCCATCGAGTTTGGGACACCTTGTATCTTACGGGGTCTATGATCTGCAGTAGTTTGATGATTTCGTACTTTATCATTTTCAGTTGTATTCTTTATATATAACTAGTAGACACGCTACGATCAACATCCCATTTATTCACCTCCCACGTTCGTAGTCCGTACCGTACCCCACCGTGCCTTATTATATTCAGTACCGTACTATATCAAATCCTGTTTATTCATTCCTCCATCCTATTCGCTCATTCATTCTTTTCTTTACTTCACACATTCATACACTGATTTACCACAAACGGTACTACATCGTATACAAAAATTTAATATCGATGCACGAATGAAAGTAGCTGAGAATCCCTCACCAATTTATCCTCATTTCTCTTTCCTGCTCCATCATCAGACCCTGATCATCATTCATCTATAACTTATTCAATGAGACCATTCCAATGAGCCTAAACACGTTTCCTCTGCTGTAAGTTGGGGAGGAGTTGGGTATCCCGCAGATTCCAGATGATGCTGCAGCAAAGTCACCATGTTTTTGCAATATCATTGAAGTAACAGGATACCAAATTTCGAATCGATTAGACTTCTGGAAGTTGCTCACATCCCTTCATCAGCTAAAAAAGAGCTGATGATCTTCAAACGGCTGAACAGATTTCCTTGATTCATAGCTAGGAACACTTTCGATCAAGTCACCTTCCAAACAAAGAAAAAACGAAATCAAAATCGGTTTATTCGTTTGGGAGCTGCGATGTTTGCGTTGAAAAGGAGTATGTCCCTGAGTTTCGCTGGTTATCTGAGCACTTCAACAAAATAATTTGGACATACGAAAATTGGATTCATTTCTGGTACATACAGGGAGTCCCAAACTCTATGGCCTATCAGACGTTTCTGGAGAACAGGACACAGGATAATTCTCAAAATTTGGTGTCCCGGAAAATTATTTCTGTTCTATCGATCTAAAATATTTTAGGCGCTGCAGCGTTGCCGCAACAACTTTGTAGCAACAACTCTGTTATCTTTAATGGGATACCCTGTATATTATTGCATTTTTTGCCCTGCTATTGCTTTACGATCATTTTTGTGAGATACTGCCCTATACCTATATCAAGCGGTTGTCGAGAAATTCATTGATTTCGTGATTTTTTTTGTGCCAAACATAGCTTCAATTAAATGTTTATTACTGTGGTATTTGGACTCGTACAGAGCTGAAATTCTTGGTGTAGTTTACCAATGTCCTGTGCATTAGTGATGTCTGAGGGAATTCGTTTGCCATCATGAAGGGTCGTTAAAAATTTGGGTTTTTTCCGATAGATACAAAAATTGTGAGAAGTACATTTTTTAATGGAACACCCTGTATATTATAGAATATCCTGAAAGTTCTTTCTTTCAAATGATGTATCATATTCCTATACCCAGATAGTCTGGTTCACTAAATAAAATAAAGTTTTTATAAAAAATTAAATATCTGCATTTGAATATGTATTATTATCCATTTTGACAAAAACACCATGAAAATCACTGCCCGTCGAACTGAAAGATTTTCTTGCTCTTCTCTGGTCACTGCACACCACTACCAGTACCTATTACAAATCGAAATAGGTAATATCACCCAATTGAAATGATCTGATTAAAAAACCCAATCAATCTGGAGTTATTCGCTTGAATTTTTTCCAACTCAAAGATGATGCAATTCAGATTTGGCAAAGATTAATTGAAAAAATATCACAGGAAAATTTGGAAGTAGGTTTGAGTCATACTCGAAAAAATGTCCATTAGTAATTATTTATCAGATCATCCTGTATATAGAATTTCAGTTTCAGATTCAACTCCCCAATCTGACGTTTTTTTTTCGAGTATGACTCATATGTATTTTCAAATTTTCCTGAGATATGTTTCTAATTAATCTATGCCAAAACTGAATTGCATCTAAGAACTAGAGAAAAATTCAAGTTCTAGCTGTATCTTCAAGAGTGCGATGAAACCTCAGGTCCCAAGTTTTTTTTCTATAAAGGAAACTGTGGGTTCTGCTGCACTTTGGGACTTTATTCAAGATCTTTCGATGTAATGGAAACTGAATATCTTCATATCTACTGTTACTGAAATTACTCAATATTTTCTGGGTGAGAGTTGAATTTGGGTCCTGTGTGGGTAACAGATGATGAGGTATTTGAATTCAAGTTGGTCCCATTTTGGTTGTATAATAATAACAAAATAATCAATATTCAATAAACGGTTAGTTGTATTTGTCAGTAGAATCCAAAAACAGAATAAAATACTGAAATTTGGAATTAGTTACAAGAACATGTGGCAACACTGCAACCTTGTGAATATTTTCAAGAGCTAGATCGCTTATCGTGAGATACTAAATTTCGAATATTTATATCTTAGATCTCCAGAAACGTCCAATGGGCCATCGACTTTGGAATACCCTGTATGTTAATCATTCTTTGTAGAATCAGTTCGTTATCTTATCATTCATACACTATACACTACTGAACCTTCTGCATGTTCTCGCTATAATTTGATCACATTGACCATGAAGATAAACAATTTCATCACAACTTCGTTTGGAAAGTTATTGCCTTCATTTTGATTCTTTTCTGATAAAATTTTTGGTGATGAACGCGCAAACGTTTCAATATTGATGCACTAATTGTCGAATTTTCATAATGACGAATTCCATGACATTTAATACAATAATGGAAAAATAATCAGATTTTTATAGAAACTTGCTTTTATTTCGGAAACCAGACTATTTAGGTAAATGATCATAATACATCATTTGGAAGGAAATTAGATTGTCTTTCAGGTTATCCGATGATATACAGGAAGTTCCATTCAAAAAAATGTACTTTTCACTATTTTTGTATCTATCGGAAAAATCACTAATTTTGAACGGCCCCGTAAAATGTAGTACGAATTCCCTCGAATATAACCAATGCACAGAATATTGTCAGACTACACCCAAAATTTCAGCATCAATAAACATTCAATTGAAGCTATGTTCTGCACAAACAATAAAGAAGTCAATGAATTTCTCGAAAACCGCTTGAGATAGGTAAAGGAAAGTATCATACAGAAATGATCGTCAAACAATAGCAAAGCAAAGAATGCAATGATATTTAGGGTGTCTCATGTAGAATATCAAAGTTGTTGCTACTTCTCAATATAAGCGGCAACGCCGCAGCGCTTAGAATATATTAGATCGGTAGAGCAAAACTAATTACCCAAGAAATCAAATTTTCTCCAGAAACGTCTAATAGGCTATCGAGTATATCTGCTCACATTACACGCATTCTGAAAAAAATTAAACGCTTTTTTGTACTGATTTGTTTAAAAATATGAACATGGTGTTCGGATGTGGAATCATGTGTTACTCAAAGATAAATCCATCGTCCATCGTCCAAAATGACCTCTTGGGGGGTATTTATGTTGAGAAGGGAAACATTATCAGTTGAATATTGAATAGAAAGATTTTTTCTGATAATTGGAGAATCCACGATGAAAATGAAGTTGCCCTCTTTATGACAATTCACTACTTTTGTACACGACGTTTCCAAATCAGAAAATTGAAATTCTGTATTTCATGCAAAATTTGTATATTTAAGCAAAGCGCTTTCGGTCAGCGGCTTATCAGTCATTGAAATAAAAAATCATTTTGATTGAAGACTCTCACCACTGCAGTCTAGCCGTTGGCCGATTTTTTTATTTTTATTGAAATATAGCAAAGTTAGAAATTTTTATCATTGGAATCACCATTCTAAATGTGATTCTTTGAACCAGGAACATATAAACAGAGCTTGAGAAGTGCTCCCGAGTGTACTAATCACTTTTATTCATTAAATGTCCGTGATTATTAAGCACTTCCAAAAAGTAATTGCACTCAGCGAGTACTAAGCACTAGGAACTTTTTAAAAGGGTGAGAATGTAAGGGACTTAAGTTACTTTTTTATATAGTATTACTCTACTAAATAACTTGTTTCAGATTAAAAAAAAGAAGTTTTTGTATTTTTGGATTATTCGCGTCAAATTGAATCCAGAACAGCATAGGACATATTTATGTTGAACGCAACGCTTTGGCCTGTATAATATATTATTTTTGAGTGTGGCATGTGGCATTAAATAGACTGGTGTAGTGGAACGAGTACGACTCGCACGCGCTAGAGCACTTCAGAATGACAACTTCATTCATATAATATTGAACAGTTTGAAGCCGCATCCCTGAATTATTGAATTCACGATTTCCGACCCCAAAAAACCCTACAAACCAATTCTCATTGAAATCGGATCAAAAATAAAAAATCCTGAATTTTGACAATGAAATCATAATCTGCGATCCCAAAAACCTCCAGATAGCAATTTTAAATAGATTCGGACCATAAATGATAGCTTTTTCAAAAGTTACTTTCTGTGGAGAGAACATTTATTAGAAGACATTTATTAGAAGAAATATAATGGAAAATTTGCCAGAACTCGTTCAGATGTGGATTTTTTTGTCTTTTATTCGAACTTTTCACATATTGACTATGTGGAAAGTTCTAATGAGAAACATCTCCAAATATAAACATGAATGAAAACAAAATGTGATACAAAAATCCTTGTGTAACTGAAAGGAATTTATCTTTGAGATTTCCTCATCCGAACGAGTTCTACCCAATGTTCAATTTTTCATATGAAGTAGAGAAGTAGAAAGACAAAAAATCATAAATGATAGAACACACGTCAGCCATATCGGAGCCCACCATCTTGATCTCCAATCCTTAAAACTCCCTCATACCAATTATGAATAGAATGGGACAATTAATCATAAATGTAGTCTGCCATCTTGGGCCCTAATTTTTTTTCCTTATCAGAATGACATAATGCAATGTCATGCAAATGATAAACACCTGCCAAATTTCAAGAAGATTGGATAACTGGAAATGGTTCAAAATGTCGAAATGTCACCTAAACCCTAAACACAAAAACACAGCACATTAAATAAAATATTGCGGAAATAATTCGAAAAAAATGTCCATGTTCGTAAAAAACCGCCTGGGCCCTTCCGGGAAACAGTTTCCAGGCCCCTCAAAATTGTCCCAGTACGCGCTTGCAGAGAGTTCAAAGACATAGAGGTCCGCCAAAATAATAGTTTAACTTAATTAAATTAAAATTGGTATACTTTGGCGACTGGTCTGGTCAGAAGGCCCCCTCAGTCACAGAGAGTCATACGAATATAAATTTTCCACCTATAACTGTTCTAAAGATTTCTTAATAGATTATCATCGTTTGTAGAAAGTCTAGTTATCAAGTTTCTGCATTCAGAGAAAAATAGTTGAATTAACTATAAATTCAGCCATAAAATATTATTTTATAAAATCACTTAACTCACTCCACAATGCAAAACATTCAGAACAATGCTTATTCATAGGAATCCAGCAAAGTGCTCCCGAATACTTAAGCCTTTCCGTAAAATGCTGGTTCAAAAAAGTGCTCGGGAGCACAGTGCTTACGAGCACAAAAGAGGTTTGAGTGCTTTCACGAGCACTGAGCACAGTGCTTTGGGACAGCTCTGCATATAACAAAGATGAAAATGCTCACAAGATTTATTTCAAAATGATTATTCATTCTCATGACCGATAAGCACTGAAGATGACCGCAGGCCGAAAGCGCTTTGCTCAAATATACAAAGAATCCCGCACCAAATACATGGGAAAATGGCTCTCAGCCAATTTTTTATTTTTTTTGGGATACTGTGGTACAAGTTACTGGAAGTTACACGTGCAAGTTTCAATCAGTTTCTAATTCTAGTTTCGAAGATACGAATTTAAAAAAATCATAAGAATGGCTGTTTTACTGAATCATAGTAAGGTTAATTTATCTGAAAAAATTACTTTTTAGAGGATTAGTAACTATATAATAGCATTGCTGGTTCAGACAAAACAAGCCGCCTATTATACAGGCTGGGTAAAAATTATCGACAATTTAGCATATTTCGCCAGGACCGAGCATTTTTTATCAAATTCTCAATTGGGAGTCTTTTCTTATGACAAGAATATTTCCTTCAGAAGTTTCAACTTTCTTCCAAAACACCAATTGAAAGAAATTTTTTTTATACTTGATGTTTTTAACATTAGTCACTTAAAACAGCTTTTTTGAGACAATAAATCCGCTTTGAAGCGAAAACTAATTGCTCAATATGATTAGCTACAAAAAGCTTCAATCACATTTCATACGGGGGTGTTTACAAATATAAGTTGAAATATGTTTTGCAACTAATATTCAATTATTCTTGAATGGACCTATCAATTTGAATCATATTTTTCTGTTAAACTTCAAATTGAATTACCCCACACTCGTGTAATTTTCATCAATTTCCTATGTCTGATTTTTGAAATATCAATATTGAAAATTGATATTCCATAAAAAATATTATCCAATCTTATTTCTTGATGAAATAAATATGATCTTGAGGCGCAAAACAATTGCGCTATTGAAAACCACATAATCATAAACCCTGTTACTATTAACACGTTGGTATGCGGATTTCCATCTGCTTTACGAAAATTCGGTGTCCAAATCCATATTAATGGTACTCAACTCTTCGTGAAGATTCCACGAATATCTATAAATAGTAATTATGAACCCTCCCCGCAGAAGATTTATTCGGCTTATAAGGTATCTTTGAGCGCCCAGTTAGTCATTATTATTATTTAGTTTTTAACTGCGCAGAACAATTTGTTTCCGTGAGGGGCCCTGCAATATTAACTTGAAACCCATAAACACTGTGCCGTTTTCTGTTAGCGAATTTTTTGCGATCTTAAAAATTATGTGGATTTTGAAAGTGCAGTTTTTTGCGCGGGTAAATAATATATAAATAGTATATTGTCAAATTATGTTATTTTTATTTTATTTCTATAATACACTGATTTTGTCAACGCAAGATCAACAGGTGAAAAATACTTGCAAAAATTACCGAAAATAGAAGAGTGCGTGAAAGCGGCTGAGTAGTGAGGGCAGAGCAGCAGACGCGGGGAAGCGTATATATAGTAACACAAGCGCACTGCGCCCGTTATGAATCTACTGCTTTACCCCCACTCCTGAGCCGCTTTCATGCACTCGCCGGTTTTCGGTCATGTTTGGAAGTATTTCCCACTTATTTCGCAGAATTTTAACGCAAAATGAGAATAGTCATTTTGTACTACTATACTTCAACTCGAAATCTCTAGAAAAATTGAAATCGGACCACCTATGATGCATCCAGGTCTGCTGCAATGAAGTGCCGTAAAGAATCAAATTCCAATTATGCCAAAACAATAAATCCAACAGTGCCTGAGTTTTCTTCAGTTGAAGTAGTTCATATCAATCACTACTATGTCGTGGAGAGCCTGTTTCAAAATTCGAAAAATGGTGGATTTATGAATTTGAAAAAAACCCAGATTTTTCCGGTTTTTCTCTATTACTAATAATCCAATCGAGTTGTGCTATGGCTCATTTTTATTCTCTATAATTCGTCCATAGAGCGCATCGAGATTACTTTATTAGTTTTCAAGTTACAAGTCAAGAACGAAAAAAAAAGGCTCTTAAATGTTCACAACAAATTAAGCAATGACGGTTGGGAGTAGGGAATATACCAGGATATAACTACGGACCGTCTTCCGTATGATGGCACAATCGGTTTCCTAGTAGTATTTTTGTCACGAAAAAATCTCTTTCGATTGGTCTAAGAAATTAAAGCCTGGCTTTGTCATGAAATAATTAGTGTGCAAGCTTTCATTTTTTGGTAATATACTAAACCAAGAAGCTGGTACAGAATAATGAGCTGGAAATGGCCTGATTTCATCATTTTCATCCCAGTTAAGAAACACGGTTCCATGTTTCCAAATGAAAATTCATGAAGCTCTTTACTCTCGCGCGTACATAGGAGAGGAGGGTGGAACGGGGCTTGTTGACTTAAGGAGTTAGCTGACTAAATGCCCATTGATTTTGTCGTTTCATCCTTGAGAGTATACCGCCATCTTCGTGCACAAACCCATTAGCGCAGCCATTGAGGGTATTATTTTGATAAATCTCTCATAATGTAACGCATTCAGTTGTAGAAGAAGTTTCAAATATTGACCAAACTTTTGGAATAAATAACATTGTGGATATTTTCAAAGAACATGATAACGTGCCAAAATTCTTCGAAATGCTTTATAAATCAAGCAAGGCTAGCTACGATAAAAGCGGTTCAAGATGTACTAAGTTATGTTTATTCAGGATTTTGTTTATGAATGATTACTTCAAGTACATAACAGAATAGTGAGTACCTTTGTCGGCAAGTCTCCATGAAGACGTGGTTGTCTTTTTTATATCGCTGTTACAACTCAAGTGTTTTCAAATCGTTCGTGAAATTATTCTGTTGAACAGATTCATTCATTGGATCAGAAGAAGTGGGAGCTATTGCATTGTCTTCATAATATTTGGGAAAAAGCAATCGGTTTCCGGTAAATATTTCTATCAGATCTCCTATACTACGAAATTCGGGAGAAGTTATTTCATATTTAGGCCAATCAATAGGCTCTATTGATTCTGTGACAAAAATACTACCAGAAAACCGACTGTTCCATCATACGAAAGACGATTCGTAGTTATATCCTGTAATGTTTCCTACTCCCAACTGTCATTGCTTAATTTGTTATAAACATTTAAAAGATTTTTTTTTATCGTTTTTGACTTGTAACTTGGAAACCAATGGAGCAATCTCGATATTTGGACGAATTGTAGGGAAATAAAATTATAAAATAATGAGCCCTAACGCGACTCGATCGGATTATTAGTAACGGAGGAAAATCGAAAAAAATCAGCTCTTTTTGAAAAGTTCATAACTCCGCCACTTTTCAGGTTGTAGTGCAGACTTTTAACGACATGGTGGTCATTGATATGTACTTTATGTTAGAAAAACTCAGGCATTGTCGCATTATTAGTTTTCATATAATTGCAATCTGAATTTTTCAGTGCACTTTATTGCAGCAGACCTACTGGATGCGTCATAGGTGGTCCGATTCCAATTTTTCAAAGAGATTTCGAAAGTAGAAGTACAGTACTACAAAACGTATATTCTCATTTTGGGTTCAAATGCTGCAAAATAGGTGAAAAATACTTGCAAACATGACCGAAAATGGGCGAGTGCGTGAAAGCGGCTGAGCAGTGAGAAAAGAGCAGCAGTCGCGGGGAAGCGTATGTATATTAATACAAGCACGCTGCGTCCGTTATGAATCTGCTGCTCTACCTCCACTCCTGAGCCGCTTTCGTGCACTCGCCAGTTTTCGGTCATGTTTGCAAGTATTTCTCACCTATTTCGCAGCATTTTAAAGCAAAATGAGAATAACCATTTTGTAGTACTATACTCCAATTCGAAATCTTTTAGAACTATTGAAATCGGAATTGTCTGCAATATCACAAGTTTCATTCACCATATATATATATATATATATATATATATATATATATATATATATATATATATATATATATATATATATATATATGTATATATATATATATATGTATATATATATATATATATATATATATTCACAGACGCTATATTTCGTATTTGTATTAATATTTGGCAAACTTTGTTCAGTGGTCGGAGATCAGCGCCTGATAGACCGGGAGATGGTGACACAAAATATTAGGTCATTTGTACCAGTATGGCGGTTCTTCAGAGGTCTAATTACGGAATGACAAAAACAAAATGATAGTCATAGCGCTGGTACCGGCGGCCCAATCGCGTGGGCGTTAATCGAACGTGTCGGATAAATAACGAGTGTCGAACGATTTGTTCCACAAAAATGCTTGTATTTTCCGATAGTCGATAAAAAAAGAAGTAGGCGGTAGCGTAATGCCATACTTCTCCGGTGTGACTTACAGCCCGCCATACCGACGCGAATACATTAATTTTAAAAACAATTCCACCATTTGTTCCAGGCTAATTTTTGCACAGCTGATCATCGTCGAGTAGCCATTCACGAAATACACAATGCCATACTTTTCTGACGGTTCCAAATGGCCGCCATACCGTCGCAAAGGAGTAATTTTTTTTTTTCGCAAAACGATTTGTACCAGTATTGCATTCGGATTTTTGGAAAGTGTTTGATAAAATGTGACCGTTAATATATTTCCCACACGTCTAGTGGGGGGAAAAAGTGCTGTCATACTTGAAAAACTTATTTATTCGACACGTTTTGAAAATACGACAGTAAAATACGTGAAATCACTCTTTACATCATGGAATCATTGTATTATGTTCGTTTGGATGTAATTCTACCTAAAAAAAAATATTCCAGATTGTAACCATGGGGCGGACAACTGTTGGACTTAAGCCAAATGTTAAAAAAAAAATTACGATTTGTACCAGTATGGCATTTGGATTTTTGGAAATTATATGATACAATGTGACCATTATTATATTTGCCATACTTCTACTAGAGGGAAAAAGTGGCGCCATACTCGATAAACTTGGTTTTTCGACACGTTTTCAAGGTACAAGACATAAAATCATTTGTTACAGTATGGCATCATCGTATTCGGTTCGTTTGGATGAAATTCAACCTGAAAAAATTATCCCATACTGTAACTATGGGGCGGAAGTCTGTTACACTCTAGCAAGATAAAAAAAAAAAATTGGAATGAATTGTAACAGTATGGCATTTCAAATTTTCCAAATTTAAAAAAACTATGCTTTGGGAAAATTACACCACCCATAGGCGCGCTATAACGGTCGACTTATTCTAATACATACACTATGTCCGTAAAGTATGGAACAAATTCATTTTTAGCTAAACAGGTCATTTTAAGAAATAATCCTGAAACACGTCGATTTTTGATGTTAATTTACCGTATTTTAAAATAATAATCTAATATACAGGGTGAATTACGTTCGAGTAATGACGTCACCGTCATTTTTTTTAAATGGAACACCCCCATTTTGTCTCAATTTTCGGATTACTCTAGCTGAGCTGATTCCAAAATGTATCACATGTTGATTCCAATTGGTACAGGGTGGACAAAAATACAATAGTTTTGTGTGTGCTCATAAAGTAACGCGTAACATTCTTTATTAGGTAAATTAACAATATTATCAAAAATACTTATTGTCTAGCGGCAATTGGTTTAAATGTAACACCCCGTAGTTTGCTACATGTTTAGAGTAATAAAAATAAGCTGTTTCCAAACATGTTTGGTACTTGTGGTCTAGCAGACATAATATGACAAAAAATATTTCTTATCTATTTATAAAACATAGTCGTCTACTTTTTTGGGAAATGTCATTATTTGTTTAGTAATTTATTGATGTTCAGTGACAGTTTAGTACTACAATATTTTTGGTATTCGTGAATATTCGAATGATTGCTTAGATTTAATTGGAAGTAGAAATGGAGTTAAGTGTAAAACAAAGAATTGAAATTATGATGATTGGGTATGGAGACAGATCGCGAACTCAGATGGAAGTGTGCAATTTGTTTAATGATAAATATCCAGAAAGACCTATAACGCGTTCAACAGTCAGTAAGATTGAAACGAAATTTCGAGAAATTGGTAATGTTGAAAATGTACGCAAATCAGGTCGTCCCCCTGCAAATGCTGATACAGCATTAGATGTTTTACTGAGTTTTGAAGAAGATGCGCACACTTCTGTTCGTAAAGTTAGTCGCTATATCGGTGTTAGCCAAACAACGGTACACAAACTATTGAAGCTTGAAAAATGGCATCCTTATAAAATCAAACTTGTGCAAGAATTAAACGAAGATGATCCCGATAGAAGACTCCAATTTTGCGAAGAAATGATGGATAAATGTCACCGAGACCCTCTCTTGATACAAAACATTATTTTTTCTGATGAGTCCACTTTCATGTTAAATGGTGAGGTTAACCGTCAGAATTGTAGATACTGGGCAAAGAAAACCCCCACTGGATGCGTGAGCATCATACACAATACCCTCAAAAGGTAAATGTATGGGCTGGAATTGTACGAAATCGAATCATCGGACCTTACTTTTCCGAAGGTAATTTAAACGGGGCAACGTACCTTGAGTTTTTAAGGGGGTATCTCGTACCTACTTTACGTAATTTGTTCCCCAGCAGACGTAATCCTGGAGGTTTTGATGAAAGTTTATGGTTTCAACAGGATGGTGCACCTCCACATTATGCTGTAGATGTTAGAAGGTACCTAGATGAAATTTTTACGAACAGGTGGATTGGTAGACGTGGACCCACTGAATGGCCAGCGAGGTCACCAGATTTAAATCCTTTGGATTATTTTCTGTAGGGCCATCTGAAGAATGTTATTTATAAAACGAAACCAGCAAATATTGCAGATGTACAAGAGAAAATTCGAACAGAAATAAACAATATTACGCAAAAAACCATACACAAGGTTCAACAAGAATTTGTACACCGTTTGGGTTACTGTCAAATACAGCAAGGGCTGCAGCTCGAACATTTATAAAGTCATGTATTCCAGCATATTCTGTCCGCTAGACAATAAGTATTTTTGATAATATTGTTAATTTACCTAATAAAGAATGTTACGCGTTACTTTATGAGCACAACAAAACTATTGTATTTTTTGTCCACCCTGTACCAATTGGAATCAACATGTGATACATTTTTGGAATCAGCTCAGCTAGAGTAATCCGAAAATTGAGACAAAATGGGGGTGTTCCATTTAAAAAAAATGACGGTGACGTCATTACTCGAACGTAATTCACCCTGTATATTAGATTATTATTTTGAAATACGGTAAATTAACATCAAAAATCGACGTGTTTCAGGATTATTTCTTGAAATGACCTGTTTAGCTAAAAATGAATTTGTTCCATACTTTACGGACACAGTGTATAACTACATTTATTGCTATGTATTTGTGGGTCGTCTGACAAGCCGGTAGCCGTACAATATTATACGACATAACATCTGGTAATAAGACAAGACTGCCACCACCTAGGTGTTTGAAATTTTGTATTCATAATCGTTAAAATTCAAACTTACAGAAAAAATTAGTGCCATACTGGTACAAATCGTTCGAATCACGAATAAAATCTTAGAATTTTGAAAATATATTGTACATATACGCCACCTCTCACAGGTATGGCATGATCAGACTTCTATTTATGATTATGTAAGTCACACCGGAGAAGTATGGCATTACGCTACCGCCTACTTCTTTTTTTATCGACTATCGGAAAATACAAGCATTTTGTGGAACAAATCGTTCGACACTCGTTATTTATCCGACACGTTCGATCAACGCCCACGCGATTGGGCCGTCGGTACCAGCGCTATGACCATCATTTTCTTTTTTGTCATTCCGTAATTAGACACCTGAAGAACCGCCATACTGGTACAAATGACCTAATATTTCGTGTCACCATCTCCCGGTCTATGACCCTTGACTGAAGCCGTCAATCCACGGCGACGTTAGGAAAAGGTAAAATTGATCTTGATGGCCACTGATAGTACATGAGATCCCCTACTTTCACAATCCATTCCCACAACAACGAACATTAAATTCTAGAGAAAAGCGATATCTTCGAAATTCAGTGGAACCTGTGTCCTCGATAGCTCAGATGGTTGAGTATGGACTGGAGAAAACAAAAATAATTAAAACTGAATCAGATTATTTGGTAGTGAATATCACCCCTGAATATGGAAATGGAATGTAAGACATCTTTTATAGTTGGAATTGCTTTCGCAGTTTTTTTTTATAATCAGCCTGGCCTGATTCGGGCCTGACTATTTTTAGCAACTTCTTTCATGTCAGGAATGAACCAAAGGAATATCCTTGCTGGTTAACGCTTGACTGTTTCGAGAAAGCTTGTGTGAAATATATAATAGTAATAATAATAATCGTCCTTATATAAGTTTGTATAGCCATTATTCAAGATATGTAGTAAACAGGTGGAAATTGATTTATTAAATTTAACCCGAAACCTATATTCATTTATTATCTGCAGCAGCCCTTTCATTTTTGAGAGAATGTGTTTCAATTTGATACGCTTTCATTTTTAAAACATTTTCATCAAAGCCTAACCTCAACTCCATTTTCACAAATACTGGCAGGTGTTTGGACTTTCTAATAATTGTCTCTCCTTCATTTTCGCAGTGCACCAAAACTACGTTGGACTGGACAACGACAAATCACCATTTTTCCTCAGTATAGTTTTGAATGAAGACACCAGCACGTGTGTACCACTATGCCGAGCAATTTTGTTCAAAAAAACGGTAAGTAAACACAAAAGGAACAACATAATGATTGTAAATTCAAAAGGGTTTGAAAGAGTATTCTGCCGGAAAATGAAATTTGCTGTCGTTGCGTCCCCACCACTGTAGGGAAGGGAACTTTAAATATCGAAATTACATATGCTAAAAATGTTCCAAGATTGTCGGGTAATTATGAATAACCATTGAGAATGAACAAATAGAAAATTGCACAACTAATTGATTGCATTGTAGTTGTTTTCTAGATTTCTTGTACCTACTAATTACAACGAGGGAGGAGAACACATAGGTTGTTTTGTTTCAAGTTGCATTGAGAAATGGTTACAGTTTGAGAACTCAAATCTAGTAAGTGATCTCAGAAAGGATTAGAGTACTAATTGAGAATTTTGAGATTTTTTTTGTTGAAAATTGAAGGAAATACGCCAATACATGCTTCTTTTTTATTTCTAACAAAAGACCCATGAACATAGTTCAACTTCCGATTAAAAGCGAATCTCCAGACAATTTGGTTTGGAACATCAACTCGAAATACGAAATGAGAGGCGAATAGCCAAATTCAAAAACTTAGCGAGAAATAGCTCCTTTAGCGACCACTCTTAGTCCAACCGTTTTGGGATAGAGAGCGCCATTGTAAATTTCATTCTTCGAGGGGTTACTACTATTCTTCAATGAAATAGGAATGTTATTTTAATAACGTCTTTAGAAGTAACAAGATATAGAAATTGAAAGTTTCGGATTCGGAAATTATTCATAATCGAATCATGGAGAGTAATTTGGGGAAGGTTAAATAAAAATCAACAGTTAGTGATGAGGTCTGGAGGTTCAATGTGTATAATATAACGAATCTTTTCCTGACTGATAATAGGCACACGAGAAATAATTGTTCTGAACTCCCTTCTGGCAGTTAATTTATTATTTCGAAAATTGTGTTTTTTTCGTAAATCCCTGATTTTTTACAAGCTTTTATCCACCTTGCCTTATTCATTTCTCTGTGATTATTATTTATTTTTGGATTTGAACGTTCGGGTGAAATTTTGCAAATGAATTTTGATCCACTTCTAGTCATCCGATTAACTGTGGCAGGTATTCATAAATCATGAAATTTTTGTTACAGAAGAAAAACCAAATGGCAGGCGAGTTTCGTGATTATTGCTTCTATGCAAAATTAGTATGTAGGTGTTCTTTGAGTCGAAGATAATTATTTTTTCGTCAAAATCCATTGATCTAAGATGGCGGCTCCAAGATGGCGAAAGTGTTTTCCGACTTGGACCATTGTATTTGAAATTGATGTGTCGGAGTTTTTCTGGTCGGAGATTATGATTTCTTTGTCAAAATTCATGAATTTGAGATGACGAGTTTGTGATCATGGCCCGATTCTATTCAAAATTGATATGAGGGGGTTTTTGGGGTCAAAGAACATCAATTTTCTGTCAGAAATGAATAAGATGACGGTTTTCATCAATAACTAGAATGAATTAACTGAAAATGATGAACAAAATTGAAGACAAACTTTTTTTCAAATGCATTAAAGGGGAAAAATAAATAATAAATAAAACTTTTGTTGAAGACAAGTTTTTATACAAATGCACTCAGAAGGACAAACACATTTCTTCAATTGTTTGACCTAGGTTATTCTATGGATAACAAATTCATAAGCTTGCCGCAAATACAAAATAAGTATTCTTGCGCCTTGATATTTAGAGTTTTTAGGGGAATGGGTTTTGTGTTTTATAGTACGGGTTTTTGGGGTCGCAGAGTATGATTTTGTTGTCAAAATATTAAACATTGAGAATGGCAGGAACCTCCAAAGAACTTCTTTAAAAAGGCAAATATGTTTTGCATTAAAAAAAAATCTCTGTACAATGCAACCATTGAACAAGTATTTTTTTCTCCAGATATGTGACGTAGGTGAATCATTGAAGTCTTATATTGGTGATTATATACCTCGAAATGAATTCAACTGATCAAATGCATTGATCTAACCAATCAAATCCCCATATCAGCGAATATACACCATATTGCTAGTATATCCGCGAATATACACACTACTTGCTATAAAACAAGTAGTCATTCACCATTGTTTATACCAAACCCATCAAAATCATTCATGTCGGACCATTTCGGAAAGAAATTCGAGAAAATGTAGAGAAACATAGTTTCCTCAAGACGTTTGTAATACATAGCTCGATATATAATCTGGTAGATATTTTTCCGCCAATATAATTGCAGAAATACCACTCGACCAAATTTCTTTTGAAGAAATTTGGTCTCGTGAATTTCTACAACAATATTGACACATAAATGTCAAAGTATACTCACCAAAATATCCATCACTTACTGAAAATCACACGCGATTTATGAGAATTAATAAATGATTTCTGATTTTACAAAGAAAAATTCAGCGAACACGTATAGAACGTAAAAAAATATCATTCATTTCTTTTCCTCTTTGATTCTACATCTTCTATCCACGGATGGACATAACATTTTTCATCCCTCAGAGAACATTGCCTGATCATTTCCCTCAGTACATAATCCATATACATATTTCTAACGTGGGAACCATTTTTTCTGTCCACAAAATTTCGTCTTTTTCTCAACGAATATTAAGGAAGAGAAATATTCAAGTCGCAAAAATGTCACAGATATTGAAAACAGCTTTTTTGTGGAATTTGAGCAAAGTTTTGCAGATTTTTTTTTTCTTAAAAATTATTAGATGCAACTTCCAACTCTGAAATCTTCTATTGTAAGATTTCAACCAGTGAATTATGGCATCCATTCATTGATTTCATAAAAATTGGTTCATTCCCAACGACTTATTCAAACAAACTAGCACGGAAGTCGCAATCAAAATACATATAAACCTGGGATTCAGAACTGATATATGACCGGTTGACAATGCAAGATTTTCAAAACAATCACTAGAAGAATATCAAAATTCAAAATCTAATAACGATTTCTCTACCGCTGGAATAATATATTCTGGCGTAAAATCCGTAACGAGGATTTGCGGATTCGACCCTCAGAGGAGAACCCAACTGGCATGTTGCCAAGCCCTCCAATATAATTACGAATCTCTAGGTTCATTTTTTCAACCTTTGTTGGAACTCAAATTAATGGATATAACAACGTTGGATTTCATTTTCAAAGAATGTTATTTCGGAGTAACTATTTCACGAATAATTTCTTGTTGATTAATTTCCGAACCAAATGATAATTGATACTTCTTGACAGCTATTACATGGAGTACGTAACTTCATCGGCAACAGTGCCAATGAATAGAACTATAATCTCTGATAGTGGTCGCCGGCGTTCACCGGTTATTGTCTCGTAATAGAAATTAGTTGCACAGTAGGAGACTTGGATAAATATTCACTATAATGCATGGTGGCTCCTCTATCGGATCAGTTTTACAAGCCATATTGAACGCCCACCTTAAACGGGCTGATCTTGTTGCACGATAGAGAAATCTTCCAAGTAAAAAACCCAATCAATTTTTAAAAATTACAGTTTCATGGACAAATATTCAGATTCTTTCATATTATTGAATTTTTTTTGTGTTAAATAGCAGGATGTAGCTCATTTTGTAATTGTTCGAAGCTTCTACTTGATCGCTTCCTTTGAATTTGTTGTTTCTTCTAAGTCTCCTTCCACTGACTAGCAGATTCATGTTGCCATTTAATATATTGGAGTTCGGGCACCATCCATCAATTAAAAAAAAAGAAGATTTTTAGATTATGTAGAAGTGTTTAACGTCAGAGGAGAACAGAGGCGGGAGAGAATAAAATAAAATAAGGTTGGATCCCTAATCTGAGTATAACTTCAATAACATAATTTAAAAATTTCATGAGGCAATAATGATTCTCGTTATTATTTTATCAATATTTACTGAACAAATCGAAAAGAATAATTGAAAATCAATAATGAAATTACGCGTGTGGGGCATTGTGAGCAAACAAGAATTTGTCACAAATTGTTCTGAATTATTAATGATGAATATTGGAAGTGCTTCGGGGAATACAACAATCGATATGGGGTGATGAGAAATGGAGGATCAATTATTCATTTGCATTTGGAATATGTACTTTGGCAGTTTTTTCATCAGGGGACAAAAACGCCGAATATTCCAATAGACATTTGGGATAAGTGAATAAGTATTTCTATCAATTCTTTTCTACTTGAATGGAAACTGATTCGTTATTTCAATTATAAAACGATGAATAAACTTCTTATTTCCAAGCTTCCCCATCGACAATTCAACTCATGTAAAATAAATCGCATATGCCACAGTGCAATTGTCAGTTTGACAGCGACAAAAGTTAGCTGCAACTTTTACAGCGACAAATACACCAGTGGTTCCTTCACTTATTCATTTGTTTATCAATTATTGCGGTGTTGGTTGCCAAAATAAATAAAGTTTGCATTGATATATTTCTGAATTTCTTATTCATTAAATTGTCCTTCCAAATTACACTCGATGTTTGTATTGATATCGGGTAAATTTGTGTTGTGTGTAAATTTCTAAACTGTTTCCTTCAGCAATTTCACTCGAAAAACTGTCAACTTAAAAACGCTCCACCTTCGGTGTCGCGTTTTTAATAGTTGACAGTTTTTCTCGTCTAGTTGCTAGGCAACAGTTCCTCATTGAACAACCCAAATTTATCCGATAAAATACAAACCTCTCCTGCAATCATGAATGAAAAATATCGATATAATATCACCTTCCCCAATAACAAAGTGTTTTGTACTAGACTCTTCGTATGTAATGAAAGTTTCGTATTTTTATCTTCATTTCCAAATTTATACTTTTGTTTCTACAAATGATACTTTGCTTCGATCAATAATTGATCTTTAGTTCCAAATATATGGGCTCTCACTATTGTTCTCAAAAGTGAAAGTTTGAAACTAAAACTTCTCCAATGTTTTTGAACCACATATATTTTTTAACTAGTATATGGAACCCATTTCACTCCTTTGGGGATTGAATTTCCTAGAGCACGGAAATATTTTTTTCAAATTTGCTACAAAGATTTCAAATACCAATTTTATGACCGTTACTTCAAAATTAATGGTACTTCCATACAACTTTCCAACCCTCATATCAATCCCTTCAGGGTTGGATTCTCAAAAACCCAGAAAAATGTGTTTCTCCATTTGGAAAGAAGAGATTAAATACCAATTTTCATAACTCAACTTCAAATCCAACGGAACTCTTATACGAACTTTCAGTCCCCATTTCAGGATCATATCAACACACTTCAATTGCAATCAATCATCTGATACCACAGGCAATCTAGTTTGTTGCTTAAACATTGTGATGTCAATGACCGTAGATTTTTTTTTTAAGTAGTTTTAAAGGAAGACACAGATTGGCGCGATCGCGATCACACTGGCGGCCAATCGCAGCTGTGGAAAATGCATGTCGTAATTCGTACTGGCGCGATATGATTCCAGAAGAAGCGAGTTTGGCCGCACGATGACGGGGAATTTTTGAGCGCGTTTTGGGTATTTGTTTTCAATGTTAACTAGATATGGACTCCGCAACGGAACAGTTAACGGAAAAGTTAATGGAAAATGTTGAGGAACATAAAATTCTATATGATTTATCACATCCAGCGTTTAAGAATAACAGAAGCAAAAATAAGATTTGGGATGAAATAGGAACTTTACTAAACATTGGCGGCATGTATGTTCATATTTTTCAACAGCATATTTTAGTCACTTATAATTGCACGAGAGGTTTGTATTTTATCGGGTATATTTGGGTTGTTTAATGAGAAACTGTTGCCTAGCAATCAGACGAGAAAAACTGTCAACTATTAAAAACGAGACACCGAAGGTAGAGCGTTTTTAGGTTGACAGTTTCTCGAATCAAATTGCTAAAGGAAACAGTTTACAATTTGAACAACACAAATTTACTCGATATCAATACAAACATCGAGTGTAATTCGGCAGGACAATTTAATGAATGAAAAATTCAGAAACATTTCAATGCAAACTTTATTCATTTTGGCAACCAACACCGCGATAATTGATAAACAAATGAATAAGTGAAAAACCACTAGTGCATTTGTCGCTGTAAAAGTTGCAGCTAACTTTTGTCGCTGTCAAACTGACAATTGCACTGTGGCATATGCGATTTTTTATACATGAGTTGAATTGTCATCAGTTATAATAATATTGGATTTGTTGGGTCAAAGGGACTATAGCCCTTTTTTATTCCTCTACAAAGGAAACAATATTATTCTAACATCAGATTCATATATTGTATACAGGCGACAGTTAATGAAGATACTCGAAATAGTCAGAAGGAACATCACACAATAGAAACCGAAACGTATGGAAGTAGTTCTGATGTTGCTCTGTCTAGGTCATCCGCAAATATTGCCGAAAAATCAAACATTTCTTTTCTCTCCTTACAAACAAATACTGCACCGCAGTCATCACAATCAAACATTACTCCTCAACTATCGATAAAAAAGTGCACCCAAGCGAAAAATACAACAATGAGTCATCCATTTCCCAGGTATCATATTTAAAAAATAAAGGTAACACTCAGAGGGTATGACTTAAGACGATCTTGATTTGCTATTTCTGGGTCATGCTAAAACGACTTGAAAATTATCCGCTAAACAACAAGTGATTGCAAAATATCGAGTGGCGCAGGTAATAATGAAAGAGGAATTACATTACCTAGGAGGAATTACGACCGCATCGTTACCATCAACTTCTGGCACCAACTATAATGCACCTTCTCCTGCAACTTCTTATCAGAGAAGCCCCACATGTGAAACAAACAATGAACTTCCAAATTCGCCACTTTATTCCTATGCTACCAACTTATCACCTGAATCGAATAATTCCCTAAAATGTCATTCAGAGGTAACCAGATGGCATAAAAGTTTTTCGCGAACGAATTTACAAATAATTTTTTCGACTATATGATGTTTTTCATGTATGTATTCATTTTATAAGAGTTTTATTTTAGCTTCACTTGTATTAGCTTCACTTGTATGTTCGTTTGTAACCGACTCCTTTGGACTTGATTTTTAACCACTTCCAGACGTCCGAATAATTAGAAATTTGGCTTGTGAACATAATTCCGGTGACAATGCATTAAAACAATTTTTTGTGGAAAAAAACGAAATGGCGGCTCTAATATGGTGGACGAGTTTTGTGATTATGGTCCGATTCGCTTCGAAATTGGTATCTGAGGGTCTTCGTGGTCGGAGATTATAATTTTTTTGTCAAAATTGGAAAATTCAGGATGGCGGCTCCAAAATGGTGGACGAGTTTTGTGATTATGGTCCGATTCTATTCAAAATTGATATGTGGGAGTTTTTGGAGTCGAATATTATGATTCTTTCGTGAAAATTGAAAAATTCGAGATGGCGGCTCCAAAATTTGAACGAGTTTTGTGATTATGGTCCGATTCTATTCAAAATTGGTATGTGGGGGTTTTTAGAGTCGAATATTATGATTCTTTCGTGAAAATTGGCAAATTCAAGATGGCGGCTCACTGTATATATTGACAACGTTGAAATCTTTGAATGACTTCTAAAATCGAGATTTGACTATTAATACAGCTGTACACATCAATGATTTGGAAAATGATTACAGTTACTAATAGTAATCACGGAATTGATAGTAGATTAGAACAAATAATAGTTTAAAAAAATTAAAAAAGACTCTTTTATAAATAAACCAAACTAAAAAGTAGAAAATGGATAATAGTTCAAAAAAACTAAAATAACACGCTTTTTATAAAAAACCGAACTGGAAAATGATTAAATAGGTAATAGTTCAAAAAACTAAAAAACACGCTTTTATAGAAAACCAAACTAATGAAATAGAAAATAAATTTTAATAAATTCGAATTGAGAAAAGTAAATTTTTTTAATAAATATAAATTAATAATAATGTAAATTAAAAAAAAACATTTTATTCAAAGAAAAGCGTGGGGTGCTCAATCTGGATCTTGAAAAGTACCCCACGCTTGTTTTAAAATAAAATATTTTTTTTCTTATTTACATTATTATTAATTTATATTCATTAAAAAAAATTACACTGTTCTTAATTCAAATTTATTTAAATTTATTTTCTATTTTTTCAGTTTGGTTTTCTATAAAAGCGTGTTTTTCAGTTTTTTAAACTATTATTTATTTATTTTTTAGTTCGGTTTTTTCATGAAAAGCGTGTTTTTTAGTTGTCTTAAACTATTTTTTTTTTCATGTTTCTAAATAAAAATTTGTTTCTTTACATGTTTTGAAATACAAATACACGCATATGCATGTTATGTAATAAGTGTCCGATATTTCACAGGACGATTCCTCAGTTATTTATAAGGTGAAAAGTTCATATAAGCATGGGTCCGCAAGGCGATCATTTTTGATATACAGGGTGTTCAAAATTTATATTAATTTTGTTTTTTCGTAATTAATTTTTAAAATAATGTCGATATTTGGACGAAAATTGGTATTTTTTAATAAGATAAATTCGAATTTGATCTTAGTTTGGCACGTATAGTATCGGACATTTATTACATAACACCCTTTATAAATGAAATTTTTCTTACCGTAAAGTAATAGCGGTTGCTATAGGCTCCCTAAAATTAGTATATGCCTTCCTTATATCTCCTCCAATCAGTTCTAATATATAATCAGAACTTCTTATTGGCGTTCGGTAATAGATATAAAACCTTTCTTCCTTTTGTCTAAGTTTAGGATATAACGTATGAAATTCCCCTTGTGTATTAAGTGTTTTATTCATTTCGTGCACCTAGATCTTTTTTTTTCTGAAAATATAGTTTCAATTGATATAAATGACAATTAACAAATACATACAAGTTATAATTATTAACAAAATACGCACCTTTCTCTATTTTCGTCCTCACATAAGGCTGAAAGTAAAAGCACCTCATCTCGATAATTCATTGTCTCTGCATCCATTAGTTTTTTTCAAAAATAAGCACTGATTAACAGCAATACATCAATAAAAATGGTATTTTTACTGGCCGAAATATGAGACTGATCGCCATAGTGTGTGTCAGAATGATCGCTTATGATATCGCGGCCGCGATCGCTATAGTGATCGCGCCAATCCGTGTCTTTCTTGTAATAAAAGTTCAAGTTATTTGTTGTAATAGAATGCCCAGAATATTCAGTGAAGAGCGGTGTGGAGTTCTTTGGACCGCTTTGCTAGTTTCAAATTTTTTATGTTTCAAGCAAAGTTTTAGAAATTGTAAATTTGAATGGGGGCCAGAATTTTTATTTAAACTTGGACAAAAATTCAAAACCTTATTCGATAATGATTGCACATCAATTAACTTTCCTTCTGTAAATAACTACAACAATAAAACAAATACCAACTTATAACAATCTATTTACAAAAATTTACATCTCTTCCAAACTCAGAACATCTGAATCCAAAAATGTATTTTCTTATTCCAACGTAGAAAATTAATATTGTTTTGTTTTGCTGAACTGTCGGTTTTTCGATGACGATGTACTTCGATTGTATTTTTCCTTGTCTAGCACTTAGCTTAACTACACGAAGTGAATTGGCTCGCAATCAGGGGGTACTTATGGTTGCTGGGCTACCGATCAGGTTAACACGAACATCAGCTTTTGGTCCATCAAGTGTGTTCTCAGCGATTTAACATGAAAACAATATTGTTTGTGTCAGAGTTTGATATACAAAAGATTATATTTCTTGAAACTTGGAATCTTTACAATACACTCCTCAACTCATTGTTGTTTCAGTTGAGTGTAATCTCATCAAGAGATTATTACTTAAAATTAATTGAGTATACAAATGAATAATATCCAATACTGAAATTGAAAACTATTTTCAATAATTCTTATGAATTAACAAAAATTGATCTTTGCTTTATATATGGAAGAGATGATTTTTTTTCTCTGATCTTAAGCAGCCAAGATATTTCGTTATCAACAATTAAAATTCAGAATTTGCGACAATCAAGTTTGTTGAATTTGATTCACGAAAATGACTTCAATTTCAGCGATATTCAAGAAACGTATATGAGAATAAATGTTTGACCTGCCGTCAACTACTTCTTCAAAAAAGTTTCTGAAAATTCAAAGAAAATTCCAAATTCCAAGTACCAAATTTATACATGAAATATACATATTGAATCACTTCAACCATATCAAAACCACAGTTTGGTGATTATCGTTACCAAATATGGAACCATACCAATGATATATATGAAAACTCATAAAAATATATACATGTGGGATTCGTAATCCTGACAGAATTCATCAAAAATATATAGTGAACGACACTGCTATTTTCAGTCAGATTGACACCTAAATAAACCTAATTACTGTTTTCATAACCAAAATGCATAGATAACTTCAGATTCTTCCCTAGTGAAGAATTATATAACGTTCTCTTGAAAAATTATTTGAATGTGACATATTTGATATATTTACGGTCCAAACATAAGTTCTCACTCACCTTCCTTGATATCACTATTCACTGATTTGAATTCGTATTTGCGGAGAAAGGAAAATGCTCTGATTCAATAAATTATTTCAACATGGCATATCTACTCTTTAATGGCCGACGAGTTTCAGGAAAACATGTATCTTAATTGCCGAAAGATCAGAAAAGGGGCGAGAATGTCACATGCATCGTGTTAAATATCCACGTCCTGTCAGATCATTTGCGACAGCTCTTCTTCTTTTAGCCGTAATGATTGTTCCATTACCGACGGTTAGATGTCGCTAAGATTTTTAGATAATGTAATGATCTTGAGCATAGAGCATATAAATAAGAAATGTAACAGATAAATCGTTACAGTCTATTCCTCGGAAAAAAAATATTGAAACGTTTGATAGATATTCATTTGTAGATATATTTATTCTCTTGTTATTGTTTTGTAAAACGGATATATCTGAAAAAAACAAGCAAAATTTGAAATCTAAGTTTTTAACAAGACTTATTGTTTCTGCAGGGTGCACAGAAGATATCATTACCCATAACCCAGAACAAAGTTCTGACAGTCAAACAAATACTTTCGAATTTTCCGAACATGGACAAAGTAGAAAAAGGACCAAAAGAGATATTTTCGCCAGATATTCAGAAAGATTTATTGCTCCTGGAAGAACAGGAGGGCTCGGTTAACTTCAAGTTTGGCGTTATATACATGAAACAGGGCCAGACTAGTGATGATGAAATTTTAAGTAACGGTAAGTGATTAGTGGTTATATGTTTTTTTTTCTTTATTATACGAGCTTGGAGAGTTTCATAAAATTGTGTCACTTGAGAATAAAGAAGAAGCACCAGTTTATCTATCTACTTTCAACGTATAAATAATGTTCGACGTTTACCAGCCTGCTAAGAACAAAAATGCATAACCGAATATTTTTCAATGATATTATATCTCTCATCGAAAAGAGTTTCCAATGATAGAAATTCAATGAGAAACAGATAGTTCTTAAACGATTTCCAACCGGTGTGAAACTGGCAGTAATTTTTCAGCAGTAACTTTTTATCCAGCAGTAAAAACACCAGTGGCGTCGGTAAAAATATAATTTTAACTGGTTCGGATGAAAATTGGAATATTATGAAAAACGTAGTATTCACTGAAGGAACGTCCCGTATCAATTTCATCCATTTGCAAAGGGGATGAAGGGCTAGAATCAACCCTTCACATAACATGTTTTTCATACCTGAAATGAACGTCCCGTATCAATTTCATCCATTTGCAGAGGGGATGAGGGGTTAAATCAACCCTCCGAAAAAAATAAAATAGACAAACGCCTTCAGAAAAGACCTGCCAACTCAAAATTCACAGAACACGTTTGTATTCAAGAAGAATCAATATCAATTCCATCCATTTGCAAAGGGGAGGAAGGATTAAAATCAACCCTCCGAAAGGACTAAAATGGACAAACGCCTTCAGAAAAAACCTGTCAACTTCAGATTCACCGAACATCTTTTTATCCACGGAATGAACGTGCAGTATCAATTTCATCCATTTGCAAAGGGGATGAAATGTCTTAAATCAACCCCCCAAAAGAAAAAAACAGACAAACGCTTTCAGAAAAAACCTGCCAACTTCAAACTCACCGAAAATGTTTCAATTCAAGAAATGAACGTTCTGTATCAATTTCATCCATCTGCAAAGGAGATGAATTGCTAAAATCAACCTCCGAAAGAATTAAAATGTTCAAACGCCTTCAGAAAGAAGCTGCCAATTTCAAATTCACCGAACACATTTTTAATCACGAAATAAACTTCCCGTATGAATTTTATCCATCTGCAGTGGGGATGAAGAGCTAAAATCAACCCCCTAAAAGAAATGAAATAGACAGAAGCTTTGAGAAAAACTGCCAATTTGAAATTTGTATACATGGAATGAACGTCCCGTATCAATTTCATCCATTTTCAGATAGAATCAACCCTCCGGAAGAATTAAATCGTTCAAACGCCTTCAGAAAAAACCTGCCAACTTAAAATGCACAGAACACGTTTGTATTCATGGAATAAAGTCCCGTATCAATTCTGACCATTTGCAAAGGGGAGAAAGGGTAGAAATCAACCCTCCGAAAGAAATAAAATCAACCCTCCGGAAGAGTTAAATCGTTTAAACGCCTTCAGAAAAAACCTGCCAACTTAAAATTCACAGAACACGTTTGTATTCATGGAATGAAGTCCCGTATCAATGTTGACCATTTGCAAAGGGGAGAAAGGGTTAAAATCAACCCTCCGAAAGGAATAAAATGGTCAAACACCTTCAAAAAAAACATGCCAACTTAAAATTCACAGAACACTTTTGTATTCAAAAAAATCATACCTCCCGTATCAATTTCATCCATTTGCAAAGGGGAAGAAGGGTTTGAATCAACCCCCCGTGAGAAATAAAAAGGACAAACATCCTCAGAAAAAACCTGCCGAATTGAAATACACAGAACACGTTTGTATTCACGGTATGAACTTCTCTTATCGATTTCATCCATTTGCAAAGAGGATGAATCAACTCCCAGAAAAAACAATAACATAAAAATAAAAAAAAATAACCTTAAAATATCTAATTGCGTCACCTAGTATATACAATACATTCAGTAATTTATTATTTCATTTTTTCAATTAAGGCGACTAAGATGACACATAGTGTCAATTTCCAAATAGTAATTTCGGCCAGATTGTACATTACTGAACGGAATGCATTTGAAATTAGATGATCGGTTGTAAATATGGCATCGAAAATATACCTCCTTGCTTTGTTGACCACTTCATCCCCTTTGCAAATGAATGAAATTGATACAGGATGACCATTCCGTGAATACAAATGTGTTTTGTAAATTTCAAATTGGCAGGTTTTTCCTGAAGTCTTCTGTCTATTTTATTACTTTCGGAGGGTTGATTTTAGCCCTTCATCTCCTTTGCAAATGGATAAAATTGATACGGCAGGATCATTTTGTGGAAGAAAAAGTGCTCGGTGAATTTGAAGTTTGCAGGTTTTTTCTGAATGCGTTTGTCCATTTTATTTCTTTCGGAAGGTTGATTTTAACCCTTCATCCCCTTTGCAAATGAATAAAATTGATAACGGACGTTCATTCCTTGAATTCTGTGAATTTTGAGAATGCAGGTTTTTTCCGAAGGCGTTTGAACATTTTAATTTTTTCGGATGATTTTAACCCCTCATCCCCTCTGCAAATAGATGAAATTGATCCGTGACGTTCACTACATGTAAACAAACATGTTAAGTGAATTTCTAGTTGGCAGTTTTTCTCTGAAGGCGTTTGTCCATTTTATTTCTATTGAAGGGTAGATTTTCGCCCTTCATCCCCTTTGCAAATGGATGAAATTGATACAGGACGTTCATTCCTTGAACTGAATGGGTGTTTTCATAGTATTCCAATATATATCCGAACCAGTGAAAAATGTATTTTTAACGACGTCACTGGTGGTTTTTCTACTGGATCAAAAGGTACTGCAGAAAAATTACTGCTAACTTCACACCGGTTGATTTCCATATCTGAAAGACCTATTTCAAAATTCTCAATTTATATTTTTAAATTGGAGTGGAGTGGTAAAAAGCTAGAAATCTCTCTCAAATCTATATTCTGCCATGAAGAGCAATCTCATTCGAATATCAATGATTTTTTTATGACGACTATTTCCCTCATTATTTTTGAGCCAATCAAATGGCCGAAATTACAAACAGAGAACCAATCTGACAGGTTTTATACTGATACAACGTCTTCTCGCTGTTTTATACTGATAAAACTACAGTCTATCCGATATTGTTTTGCGATAAAACCACACTATGGTCGTGTCAAAATTAGATGTCAACGCATTCAATTCCTATTTAGAAAAACAGGAAATGCAAAATTGATTGAATAAGGGATTCTTATAAGTATAAAAAGCCTCAAGTTTTCAAGTAAGACAATGAATAATTGAATTTTTTTCCTAATATCAACAACCGTTCTCGTGGAGTAGACGTTTCTCGAGCATTCTGCCTCTAGGAAATTTAACTCGTGCAATTTGCAGCCTTATCATCGAAGATTTAACCACTCAATCGTCGGTTTCGTAGTTAAATCAGATAATAAGACCGCAAATCGCACTCAATAAAATTTCCAGGCAAAATACTTTCTCGAAAATTTCAAAAAAATGTGAGCGATAAATCTCCTTCGAAAAAAAACACTTTGTGGAAGGAAAAACTGCGTGTGCATTTTTTCTGGTACTTTATGAGCCTTCCCCATTATCACACATGGGAAGTGAGAATGTATGGGACATTCCGGGCAATATGTGTTTTTATCAACTACCTTTGTCTGTTTCAGAGAACGGCAGCTATAGATTTGAACAATTTTTATCATTATTGGGAGATAAAATCAAGTTACGTGGATGGGATAAGTACCGAGGCGGACTTGATATAAAAGGTGAGAAAACATTATGAGATACACAACATTATTTTATCAATTTCTGTGTGCAATTCAGCTTACCCAGGAGAATAATTGGCATATACAGTGTGTCTCACTTCTCATGGAAACTCCCCGTATCTTATTCCGTAATTATGGGACTGGAATTCTGTGATTTTGACGATCGTTGGATATACCGAGGATGAGTGGGGATAACCTGAGTCACAGACACTGCGCGCCCTGCGATGGATATAACGATTTTTGCGAAAAATAATATTTGTGGGCAAGATAGTCCATCTATCTTTTCAATCTGTAGTACATTTGTATCTTCTCTGATATTCAAATTGGAACCCTTTTCAAGATCAATATCTCCCATAAAATATAATTAAGTTATTCCTGACCTGACAGTTTGTGTTGATATATTGTTCATTTTTATGACAAAATATTGAAAAGACACACCTCACACATAGGACGCAATAAAAGTAGACACACGAATATTCAATTCGGAAGTTACAAAGTATGAGAATTATAAAAAATTCCGTACCAGGTAACACCAGTGCCAAAGTGAATAAATATAAAAAATTAGTCCGAGGGGGGTATAGCAATATATGCCCTACCTTGGATATGAATTGTACCGACAAAAAAACTAATTGAAAAACTCTTTGAATTATTATGCTGAAAACCCACTCTCATATACATATTATTCAGTTAGAATTCATAGATCATCAATGGAAAACATTGATTATTTCACAGACACTATGGCCCATATTCTGTTCATTATAATTCTCCCTAGAAACATCGTGGAGTGTGGTGATGAATCATATTCTATGTCCCAACTTTCCAATTATTACTGTCTTACTGCAAGAGTATATCAAATGTCTATAATATTAAGTCGTAAAAATGGAGAAAGTTTTTCTCTTTACAAAATCCAATACAAATTAAAACAAGTGGTAGACTTGCAGAAAACAACCACTTTCCTGGTAAATACAAAATACAAATACAAATATACTTTATTCCAGTGAGACCATATTACATGGTATTGGTTATGTCAAAAAAAGAAGAAGGATAATATAAATTGTATAAACACACACATATATACACTCATATACAGGCAAACATACAAACACATTTGAATAAGCTCATACACAATACAAAGGACCGTAAAGAGGTCTTGAAAATGTGATATAATAGTACTAAAATTATACCTCGAATACATCAAATAATCAATGGGACATAGTGTTTATGACATTATATAAATAAATAAGTAAATATACAGGAATCGTCATTGTGAAATATTGAAATAAACATATAAAATAAACATATAAAGCTTTGTCATAACTATTTCCTACTAGAGTATTCCAGGTACTTGTTTATAGAATAGAAACAAACATTTTTTTTTTATCTCAGTTTGTACAAAAGTAATTCTGAAATAATTTTCATAGCTGGTGGTAAACAATTGAAGAGCCTTATGCCTGCTGCAGAAGGTGATTTTCGAAACAACCAAGTACGGTGTTGTTGTAATTTTAGAAGGTTTCCGTTTCTAGTTGGGTATATGTGACACTTGGAATTTGTTTCTAATCTGTATTTTTTTTTCACATAGAGTAGACAACTATAAATGTAGATGCAGGGTAATGTTAGAATATTATCACCTTTGAAAATTGCTCTTCAGCAATATCTGTAACGAAGACAATATAATACACGAATAATATGTTCCTGAGCTACAAACGCTCTTTCTATGTTTGTTCCATCTCCCCACAGGAGTACATTATAAGACAGAACTGAATTTACCATGGCATTATAGACATCCTTCGAACAGTTTCCATCCAAAATCTACTCTATAGAAACTGCTGTTTAATCTTTTACATACATGGTTTATATGAAATTTCCAACTTAGTCAAGAATCAATGTGTGATCCTAAAAATTTGGTCGTCTCTGATGGATATATTGCCCGTTACTAATTTCCATGTTCAGAGGTTCATGATATGTATATTTCCTGCCAAAAAATTGATTTAAAACTGTTTTATCTGGATTGACTATGAGCCTGTTTCTGTGACACCAATCTGTGAATTGTTCACTAATAATGTTGTGCTTAGTTTGGAGTTTTGCAGGACTGTCGGCTTCTTCTGAGATTGAACTATCATCGGCAAATGATGATATCGAGCTTATACCCAAATGTTGTGGGAGATCGTTTATATAAAATGGTAATATCAATGGTCCCAATACTGAGCCCTGTGGAACTCCTATGTTCACCTCACACATATCAGAGTCAGTATTGTCCCACCTCACATTTAATCTCCTATATTTCATATATGAAAGTACCCAAGCCAGAAATCTTCCACGAATGCCTATAGTGTACAGTTTATCAGCGCGTATATCAAAATCTATGGAATCAAAGGCTTTAGATAGGTCAAAGAAAAGTGCAGCAACAAATTTTCCTCTATCGACACCACTATAAAAAGTTTTCAAGAAAGCTGCAGTAGCACTTTTCGTCGATTTCCCTGGCCAAAATCCATTTTGACACTCGCTGATAATATGTTTTTTTTTACCAAAAAGGATAATAATTTATTGTAAATACACTTTTCTACTACCTTACTCAAAACACTGGGAATGGTCACAGGTCTATAATTTTCAAGAGGATCGCCCTTCTTGATATCACGCAGAACATTAAATGATATCTGCCTGAAAATCTATGCAAACTTCCATTAACAATGAAAATTGATTGCGAATATTTCTTTCTGATGAAAAATTGATTATGTTTAAATTATGTCAGGTCTGCCTATCAATCCGTATACCGGTAACATGATCAAGGTCAATCACCCGTAGGTACGCATTCAAAAGTAACTTTGAAATGGCGGTACCTAGTAACAGAAAGAAACACTCCGAAAACTGTTCTCCTATGATAGTGGCTGTATGCTCGACCAGGCGTATACAATGCGGCTTCTAATGCCCCCGCTCTGTTAACTTTTGAACAATTCGACGTAGAACAATGAAAAAGAAAAGGTATTGTATGATATCATTGATACTACTTTTCGAAAGAAAAGACAAATATTTGTATGTGATCTGCCTCAAATTGAAAGGAATAAATATTACCAAACTGACACATGATTCGTTATTTTCATTGATAGCAATTTCAGAATGAATAAATACCTTCTGAAATCTACGTTTCCGACTGGCCACGCCATCGCACTCAGAATTTTTGTGTTCGATAATGGCAATCATATAATATGAATATGAATAGACACGGCAGCAGCATCATTCAAAACAAAAGATATATTATTCCTGATGACTCGCCATTATTATGTCGTATATAGAAGAAATATTCAGATATAGAACTGAAAGAGTTGGACGGAGAAACCGCAGCATCATCCTTTCCACAAATTCACTCAGTAGGAGATATTTTCAACATATACGCTTCAATATCCGAACCGAACTATGATTGCATTTCCAGAATCACGCGAGAGAAGAAGCAAACCAGTTTATATTCATGAACGCGACGTGCCTTTTGCTTTGAGAGCAGCAGTAGATAAACAAAACAAAACGCTACAAAGAGATGGTATAATCACAAAACAGAATGGCATCGACTAAGGGTTTCCAGTAGTTTGTCTACCTGGGACTGGAAATCAAGTATTACAATGTGTTGATTAATGAGTTGTATAGATGGATAGATGAAATAATCGATAGTCTCAAAAATACTTCGAATATTTTCTCAAAGCTATATCAACATACCAAGGGATAATGAATCGTCTATCTTTCAGAACTGTACCGAGCAAATTCATCATCGAATTCTAGATCAAATCCTTCACGGTATAGAAAAAACTCTATCTCATTTCAATAAAAATCAAAAGTAGTGTCACGTATCGGGGCTCGCTTTATACTAGAGGCCTTCCGATTCAGGGTTGAAAAGGGGTTTTGTTATTGATAATCAAATTGAAGAAAAATACATTTAGGTTTATCACTCAATTAGTCGAAAACACGGAAAAATTAAATAACCACAATAAGGGGCTTCCAAAGAAACAAATACATATTCAGCTAACCCTATGATTCTGGCACGTCTCAACATCACAACATCATGGTAGCCGCCGGGGTCATCTCTCGTGGATCTGTCATTACCCCTCTCAATTTCGACGCACCGTACCTCCGCGTTCTATCGTTCGAAAACAAAAGTCCGCCGATCCACATTTCATTTTTCCTGACGCCAGGAAAAAATTTTTGTTTTCGGTCGAGTTGAATGATCACTTGGCGAAGCTAGTTTTTCGTTATTGTCAGTTTTGCAATTATTCGTTCTGAATTCATTTTACAGGACGCAGAACGTCAGACAGATGCCTCACACGAGTGCAAAGGTATGGTCTTCACCTGAATGAAGAAAAATACAAATTCTTCAAAAGAGAAACCAGTACCTGGGATTCACAATTCAATATAATCAGATTTTGAGAACACCCATCCAAATCAAGGCAATCGTTGATATTTCCAGAGCCAAATATGTAGATGGAGTCAGGAGAATATGATTACGTACTTGTAAAGGGATTTCTCCCCCTATTATCAAACTTTGGCGCTTTTCACTATTTTCGGTTTTCCTCGGGCGCCACCTTTTGGTTTATAGTGGACAAAGCCACTTTTGCTCCGGGCAGTCTCAGTGAAGAAAGACACTCCAGGGGTCAATATAGTCGTGACACTGTAACAGGGCCAGCAAGGCAGGCTTTAATTGCCTTCAACTGGGTTTCGAACCTGGGTGGCGACTGCGCACTAGATGTTCAAATTCTACTCAAAATAGTCAATGAAAGAATACTAAAAACAGGATAAATAGGTATATTAATAATATATATCAATGCAGTCAGGGCGGCTGTAGTCAGCCTCAAGTTATTTACAAACAAAGAAACGACTGGCAAGCACTAACTAGTGACACGAAGCGGGGAAGGTGTGTTAACGTAGGCGGAGTACACGTAATAACCATAAGCTCTTGTGAAAAAAAGGCGGGGAGGTCGTACGGATTCGTATGAAAGCTCAAAAATGGGTGCAAGGCAACAGCGGGTATTAAATGTGAGTTTTTAGGGGGGGGGGGGAATCGTACGGATTAGTATGCAAGCTCAAAAACGGGTGCAAGGCAACAGCGGGTATCAAATGCAAGTCTTTACGGACGGCCAAAGCGACTAATTTCAATAGCAGTGCGTAATGCTCCACGTGGGGCTGGCCTAACCTATCCTGCCCAGTTTTTATTCTCCCTCTCTGTCTTTCCCTGATCAAGACACGCCGGAGCGGACGTGAGAAGCCCTTCTATGCGACCTCCAACCGTGTTTACTATTAATTTTATCCCCTTTTACTTACGACACGCCGGAGCGCAGGAAGCTGAGACGTGAAAATGCTACCCCTTCTATGCGACCCCAACCGTGTTACTATTATTTTTAACCCTACTTACGACACGCCGGAGCGCAGGAAGCTGAGACGTGAGGAATGTCTACCCCTTCTATGCGACCTCCAACCGTGTTAACTATTATTTTTACCTCCTACTTACGACACGCCGGAGCGCAGGGAGCTGAGACGTGAAAAATGTCTACCCCTTCTATGCGACCTCCAACCGTGTTTACTAATCCCTTAAAAACCGACACGCCGGAGCGCAGGAAGCTGAGACGTGAGAAATGTCTACCCCTTCTATGTGACCTCCAACCGTGTTTACTAATCCCTTAAAAACCGACACGCCGGAGCGCAGGAAGTTGAGACGCGAGAAATTTCTACCTCTTCTATGCGACCTCTACCCGTGCTTCCTATCTCTGTCTATAAAGTCACGTCGGAGCGCAGGAAGTTGAGACGCGAGAAATGTCTAGCTCTTCTATGCGACCTCCACCCGTGCTTTTTTAATTTAGCCAAACGTATCACATTACTAACCTGCTCTTGTTGTAAAGGAAACTAAATGACTCACCGGATCTGATTTACTGGTCTGACGGTCACGGGCTATCACTCGGCGTACGTGGTGGTTCGTATCGGCTCTCAAACACGACTAACATTATCAGCGCCGCAATAAAGTGAACATGGGCCTCTGACGGCTATGGTTTGATCATGCGCAAATCACACCTGGGGTACTTACAAAATATTTCCGATATACAATATTTACCCAAAGTCCGATCCTACTCCTTCGGCAAAGCTCGGGACGGTCGTGGACTGCTTCGGTCTATGGCTCTCACTCTGGAAACTAGTCGGACGCGTGACTGCTTCTGCTGGGCTCGACAAGCTACTAAATCTTTGAAATATGTCGAAACGGAACTACAGCCGGCTTCTCCCTCTTTTCCGAATACCTCTCGACCGACTTATATGCGCGCGCCGTTTTGTGGACTCTGTCGATTGCGATACAAATTATGCTTTCACAGAATAATTACCCGCTTGTAAAATCCTTCGTGCTGTGACGTCAGCTCGGTGCGTGCGTCTCTGTATCGACTCAACTGTACTCTAGGGCTTCTGACGGAAAACTGAATGTGTTCCGCTCACTTCTTGTGGAATTCTCCTAAGTGGAAATCCTCGTGACGTGACGTCAGCTTGGTAGCGTGTGCCTTTGACTCGACTGGACTGCTGTATCGGGCTTCTATCGGATGACTGAATTCTCTTGTCGGCGTTTCAACATCGCCCAGTTCGCTCGATAAAAATGTGTTCTCGAGAGTCGATAGCCGGCGCAGGTTATATTCGTGCGTGCTATTTAGCTACGCCTGGCGTTATTCGCGTGGTTTCCGGAAGGCGTTCAGTCTGTTTTATTAGGATATATATAATCCACGGATTTATCACGAACACGAATGGCATTTCTAGACCTATTATTACTGTCAAGCGGAGTTTAATTCCTTACAGGGAGCTTTTGTCTGATAAATATAGCGGGAAAATAGTAACTTTGTTACATACTCTTCAAGATTTATACCAGATTGTTAAAAAAAAACACATCCACTGAGACGAATTTTACAGACTCCCAAATTCCACTGACCACTATCATGTGAATCTGCTTCTAGAAAAATAAACCACCAACGACCGGTTTTTGTACTTCTTGATTCAGAACTCACATCACCCCACATGTTTTGCCTCACCGGTATCGCTGGAGTTCTTTCAGAGATGGAGGATGAACAAGGAAGTCCGGTAGCGTTCGCTCACACCTGCTGAACATTTCCAACTCGTGAGCGACAATCAGCCTCCTATAATCATTTTCCACCATTCTGAGCTTCCTACTATGACGTCAGCACGTCTTCTTCGATACGATTAGTCCAAATTGGAATACGATTATGAGACTGAATTAGATAAGGGTTCTGATTAAACGGTAGCTATTGTGGGCACCGGTGACTGGTCAGGTTGACGAGAGTCTTATCGATATCTGAGCCAAGGAGCACCGGGTGCGTTTAGTAATTGAATCGTTTACCACCTGCCGGAGAAGGTGCGCGTTAGAAGTGCTCCAAACAACTGCAGCGTAGTATCATACCAACAGCTGCAGGCGTCATATCAGTGAACACGAGATATGATGGATATGTCGTCCTTCACAGGGGCGATCCCGAGTTCATAAATGTTGAGCTCGTTCAAAGATCCCTATCTCTGAACTAACAGAGGATTCGGCCAAATTTCCGGTTGGGGAAAGTGTGCTCACCGACCTCGGTGTTTAGCCATGGTCGCAGAATTAGGTAGACGTTAAATAAATAAATTAAAACCAACAATTACAAATTCTGGCCATTAATATTCTGATGAAGCAAAAAAAAATGGAGATTCACTATTTTCCGATATCTCAGATTTCGTCAGACATAGTTATAACTTAATTAATTCTTCCAGAAACAGACAGGGACCTCAAACTCTCAAAAATAAAAAACGACCTCCTTAAATGGCAACAAAAATATACCCTTGTGTTATGGTGTTCTAGTCAAACAACCAAGGCAGATGATTCTTCGATCTCTTCAACAATCTATACAGTGCTAGTCAAAAGTCCCCTCCCCCCCTCGTATCTTTTGAACGGGTATACTTATAATAATGAAATTTGGAGGGTGGAAATAAACGGATGTAGGCTTCTCAACTGGTCATAACAGGTGACGCAATAGTCATAAATGACGTCACAAGGCCACTGTGACCAATAATTTTAAATGGGACCCTATGGCAAGTGACAGCTCGTTTGAAAGGTATTGAAAATACCTATTCAGTCATACCAATTTTAATTGGGTTTCGGCTGATTTTGATTGATAAATTGAAGAAATACGAAAATTATAGTTTCGCATTTAATTAATAAAGATTTTAAAGTACGCCTCTGGTTAATTGTCAAAAAGGTTGACGTTTTTGAATTCTCTACTTGTCAAAAGTGTTTATACCTTGAAAATTTACCTAAGCTATTGTTTAACGAGACGTTTAAGTGTTTACATAGGCAAAATGGTAGGTACTGTAGCCGACAAAGTAGCAGCTATCTTAATAATTGGTGAATGTAGAAACAATTTCCATGCAGCGGAACGACTGTTTAATGAGAGGTACCCCGATCGCCCTATATCGAGGGTTTATTTGAGGGAGCTTCTTCGGAAGTTTGAAGCATCAGGTAGTGTTCAAGATGCCAAACGATCTGGTCGACCAACAATTAGTGATGACAAAAAATTGACATAATTGGAGAAATGGTAGTAAACCCTACTTCTTCCACAGCCCAAGTTGCGTCTATCTGTGAAGTCAGTCAAAGGACAGTACATAGGGTGTTGGCTAAAACAAATTTCATCCATACAAATTAAAAATGGTTCACCAACTTTCAGATGATGACCCCGACCTAAGACTAGAATTCTGTGAAACTATGTCCAATAAAATGCACCAACAACCAGGCTACATACAGACAATTTGTTTTAGTGACGAAAGTACTTTTTTTCTCAATGGAAATGTTAACACTCAAAATGTGAGGTATTGAGTGACACAAATCCTCACATCTTTCGTGAAAAAACATACTCAATTTCCAGAAAAAGTAAATGTTTGGGCAGGTATTTTGGGAAACCACATAGTTGGGCCTCTTTTTCTCAATGCTAACTTAACCGGTGAATTGTATCTGGAGATGTTACAAAATGATATTGAGGCGTTAATTCTTGAAATTCTAGAAGATAATCCAGATGAATTCGACAACTTGGAAATAACGTTTCAACAAGATGGTGCTCCTGCACACATTACGGTGCAGTAAGACGTTACCTAGATGAAGAATATCGTGGTAGATGGATTGACGACGAGGTTCGATCGAATGGCCAGCTCGGTCACCGGACCTTACACCATTAGATTTTTTTTCTATGGGGTACTTGAAATCTAAGGTTTACGCTACAGCACCTGACAGTATTGCCATTCTGAAACAACGAATTGTTGAAGAATGTAGGGCAATTTCCGCTGACACACTGGGACGAGTACGACAAGAGTTTAGCAATAGGATGCATTACTGCCAGGAAGTAGATGGAGCACATTTTGAACACTTATTATAAGAACTGGTTCTTAAATCTTTATTAATTAAATGCGAAACTATAATTTTCGTATTTCTTCAATTTATCAATCAAAATCAGCCGAAACCCAAACAAAATTGGTATGACTGAATAGGTATTTTCAATACCTTCCAAACGAGTTGTCACTTGCCATAGGGTCCCATTTAAAATTATTGGTCACAGTGGCCTTGTGACGTCATTTATGACTATTGCGTCACCTGTTATGACCAGTTGAGAAGCCTACATCCCTTTATTTCCACCCTCCAAATTTCATTATTATAAGTATACCCGTTCAAAAGATACGAGGGGGGGAGGGGACTTTTGACTAGCACTGTATATATATATATATATATATATATATATATATATATATATATATATATATATATATATATATATATAATAACTATGAATTTGAAATAAACTTTGTAGAAAGGATATTCCTTGAGATTGCAGTCAAATTTAATGGCCAATGAAAAAAGAAAAACTCTTTCTTATTATGTCAAGCTTTCGAAAATGTTCATTTTCATTATCAAGACAGCTGTGGAAAAAGAAAAACACAATTGTGAAATACAATTTTAAACAAATTAATAGAACTTACTAAGGTGAGGTTAAGTGAAGACAGCGAACTGATCACCATTTTGTGATTGAAGAACTTTTCAAAATCATATCACTATGAAACACTACTAGTAATATATATAAAAATAGAACAATTGTAAATGCACATATTGTTTAAGAAACTTAGTTTAAACAATTTGAAATTTGACAGGACAAATTACCACATGGTTAAAGCATGACTGAAAAAGGAAATGGTGGATAACAGGAAATGCATGACATGAAGTGTCAACTGTCATATGTCAAAGTCAGAATGTCATGGGAGGAACATGTGTTTTGTCCACAGAACAAAAGGAATAGTACCAATCTATAAGACAAAAAATTGATAAATGAGAGGAAAAATCAAGAAATACTAAGAAGTTTCTAACTTTCAAAACTTCAGTTAGAATCAAGTTTCAACAAGTAATTGTAAATGACACTTAGGTTGGAAATATCAGATCGTTTATTCATGCTATTAGGTTCATTTTTTATAAACCTTTCAAGGAAATTCCTTTTGGTTATTCTCTACTGCTAAAATGGCAGGGTTGTTGAAATTACTAAAATGATTTGAATTTATATTATGTTCAGCTAATGCACAACTGTTTTTTTTTATTTCACAATCACTCTTATGAGATGCTATGCGGCCTGTTAAATTCCTACTAGTCTGACCGAAATATATTTTATCACAGTTTAGGCAAGGAATACTATGAATGACATTTGATTTTTCATAAATCGTTAAAGGGGCTTTAGTTCTAGTGTGAAGGCTCGCAATAGTTTTAATATCTTGTTAGTAATACGTAGTTTATCTAATTCAAACACATTAGTCAGTTTAGAAGTCAGTTCTCTTACATACGGTAATGTTTTATAAATAAATGATTCTACTGGTTGAGGTTGAACAATTGAGTTCATAATTGGAGAATTTAATGTTACAGGGTCAAAATTTATATTTGCATTTCCAGGTTCAATAATAGTAACACTGGGTTGACGATCAGTACTGAATAGTGATTTATTAATAAATTCAATTGGATATGAATTTTCTTTTGAAATAGTTTTTGATTCATTTAAACATTCATTTTGAAAAGTTGGATGTGATAAACACACTACTCTGTTTTTCATACCTTTCACCAAGTTGGTTTTCATGTTTGGAGCATTATAGGAATGGAAACTTATGAATCTGTTGGAACATATTGGTTTCCTATACCATTTTGTGCGAAGAACATTGTCTAACCCTCTACATACTCTCATATCTAAATAAGGAATACTTCGGTTGACTTCTACCTAGATCATCTAACACATAGTTCACTAATATTGGGAAAATAGTGGATCCCATGGGGTACCAAAAATTTGTTTGTAATAAGTGTCATTAAAATTTAAAAAATTAGACTCAAAAATGAATTCTAGTATGTCAATGAAAGCACTCCACGTTAAATCACAATGGTTTTTTATAATGTTCCATTTGTTGGATAAACTGGCTCTAATAACTTCAAACGGGAGGTTTGTAAAAAGAGATACAAAATCAAAACTGACTATGATGTAATTTTCAGGAAGTACGTAATTATTGATGAATAAGCTGAAATCAAAAGAATCTTTTATATAGTATTCATTGTCTATGTCATAAGCATTAGTTAGAATTGAAGTTAAAAATTTAGCTAAGTGACTATTGGGAGCATTAACTGGAGAAACAATAGGTCTCATAGCTAGAGTGGGATTATGTATTTTAGGTAAAGCATAGAATCTAGGAGCTATGGAATTATAAATATTCAATTTTTTAGCTGTGGTTGAATCGATAAAATATTTCTTCAATAGATCATATACTAATTCGTTGGCATTCTGTTGCAAAGTGCTGACAGGATTACGAGGTATTTTCTCATAATATTTATGATCATCTAATAGTTCCAAACTTTTGTCAAGGTAGTCTTATTTGTACATTATAACTGTCACATTCCCTCACTTTTACAATGTATAAATTGGGATTGTCTTTGAAGAACTTTTTGCATTTAAAGAAAATGTGATGTAAAGCATCTTTTTTTTGAGGAAAATTTATGTAAGTAATTAGTAATAATGTTAGTACATTGGGCTCTGTAGCAATCTTGTTCACTGTTAGGGAACATGGAAATTATAGATTCAACATCGGCTAATAATGAAGGTACTCTGAAATCTTTCATGTTTGGACACAGACTGAATTTTGGACCAAGTGACAAAAAACGTTTTATATCATTGGTGACAGTTATAATGTACAAACAAGACTACCTTGACAAAAGTTTGGAACTATTAGATGATCATAAATATTATGAGAAAATACCTCGTAATCCTGTCAGCACTTTGCAACAGAATGCCAACAAATTAGTATCTGATCTATTAAAGAAAGATTTTATCGATTCCACCACAGCTAAAAAATTGAATATTTATAATTCCATAGCTCCTAGATTCTATGCTTTACCTAAAATACATAAACCCACTCTAGCTATGAGACCTATTGTTTCCTCAGTTAATGCTCCTAATAGTCACTTAGCTGAATTTTTTACTTCAATTCTAACTAATGCTTATGACATAGACAATGAATACTATATAAAAGATTCTTTTGATTTCAGCTTATTCATCAATAATTACGTACTTCCTGAAAATTACATCATAGTCAGTTTTGATGTTGTATCTCTTTTTACAAACCCTCCGTTTGAAGTTATTAGAGCCAGTTCATCCAACAAATGGAACATTATAAAAAACCATTGTGATTTAACGTGGAGTGCTTTTATTGACATACTAGAATTCATTTTTGAGTCTATTTTTTTTAATTTTAATGATACTTATTACAAACAAATTTTTGGTACCCCCATGGGATCCACTATTTCCCCAATATTAGTGAACTATGTGTTAGATGATCAAGTGGAATATGTTTTAACCCTTTTTCCTTTCAACATTCCGTTTGTTAAAAGATGTGGATGATTTGATCCTCTCTGTACCTTATGACAAAGTAGATGAAGACTTATTCTACTTCAACAGCTACGATATCATTTTACAATTAACCTATGAGGTAGAAGTCAACCGAAGCATTCCTTATTTAGATATGAGAGTATGTAGAGGGTTAGACAATGTTCTTCGCACAAAAAGGTATAGGAAACCAATATTTTCTAACAGATTCATAAGTTTCCATTCCTATCATGCTCCAAACATGAAAACCAACTTAGTGAAAGGTATGAAAAACAGAGTAGTGTGTTTATCACATCCAACTTTTTAAAAGGAATGTTTAAATGAATTGAAAACTATTTAAAAAACAAATTCATATCCAATTAAATTTATTAATAAATTACTATTCAGTACTGATCGTCAACCCAGTGTTACTACTATTGAACCTGGGCATGCAAATATAAATTTTGACCCTGTAACATTAAATTCTCCAATTATAAACTCAATTGTTCAACCTCAACGACTAGAATCATTTATTCATAAAACATTACCGTATGTAAGAGAACTAACTTCTAAACTGACTAATGTGTTTAAATTAGATAAACTATGTATTGCTAACAAGAATATCAAAACTATTGCGAGCCTTCACACTAGAACTAAAGCCCCTTTAACGATTTATGAAAAATCAAATGTCATTTATAGTATTCCTTGCCTAAACTGTGATAAAATATATATCGGTCAGACTAGTAGGAATTCAACAGGCCGCATAGCATCTCATAAGAGTGATTGTAAAATAAAAAAAACAGTTGTGCATTAGCTGAACATAATATAAATTCAAATCATTTGTGTTGATAAATTAACAGTTTGTTGTTCAGAGTTAAATAAAATATTGTTTATTAATTTTACTGGATATGAATTTTCCTTTAGGATTTTTCTCAATTCCCTTAGACACTCAAGTCGGTGGGACGGATGTGACAGCCTGGTAACTCTGTATTTTAAAGCGGTGATTAAGTTTATTTCCATGTTTGTAGGATGGTATGAATGGTAGCTTATGAACCTATTGCTACAGATTGGTTTTCTATACCATTTGGTGCGGAGAATATTATCATTCTCTCTGCACACCCTCATGTCGAGGAAAGGAATACTATGTAATTCTTCCTTTTCAGCAGTAAACTGTAAGTTTATGTCGTAACTGTTAAAATAGAAAAGCGCTTCATCCACTCTGTCTGCTGGTACAGCAAGAATCAGATCGTCAACATACCGTTTCACGAATGGAATGTCAAATGGGATTAAAGTCAGAACATCTTTTATAAGATCATCAAGTACAAAATTAACCAGTATAGGTGACAGAGTTGATCCCATAGGGGTGCCAAAAATCTGTTTGTGATAATTATTGTCAAAAATGAGAAAATTAGAATCGAAAATAAAAACCAAAATATCAACAAACACATTCCACGTTAAATTGCAATAGCTTGAAATTGAATTCCATTTGTTGGACAGACTTTGCCTAACCACCTCAAGTGGAAGGTTGGTAAACAGAGAAACAACATAAAAACTCACAATCATGTAGTTTTCAGGTAATTGATAATTATTTATAAAATCACTGAAGGTGAAAGAATCTTTTATATAGTAGTCATTATCTGTATCATAAGCAGCAGTCAATATTCCAGTGAGAAATTTAGCTAATTTACTGTTAGGAGCATTCATCGAAGACACAATAGGTCTCATAGATAAAGTGGGTTTATGAATTTTCGGAAGAGCATAGAAACGTGGAGCAATGGCATTATAAATATTTAAACGTTTCGCAGTGACTGCATCAATTTTTTCAACTTTGAGTAGCTTTGAGACAAGTTTATTTGCTTCTTGTTGTAAGGTACTAGTGGGATTACGTGATAATTTGAGATAATATCTATCATCTTCGAGTAACTCTCGGCTTTTTGAGAAATAATCCTCTTTGTACATTACAACAGTATCATTACCTTTGTCACTTCTAACAACATATAAATCTGGATTATCTTTTAAGAATCTGTTACACTTGACGAAAATATTTTGCAAAAAACCTTTTTTTGAGGAATTCTTGTGTAAAAAATTTGTGATTATGTTTGTGCTTTGAGCTCTGTAGCGGTCTCTATTAGACACAGGAAACAAAGAAATTATTGATTCGATATCCGCAAGTAAAGAGGAAATTTTAAAATCTTTGCTATTAGGGCAAATACTGAATTTGGGACCTAAAGCCAAAAAACGTTTGAGTTCAGAAGGAATCTCAATGTTATTTAAATTTTTTATCCATTTATCTTGAACTTTAATACTCATAAATAAATCCAGTTTTAAACTGTCAAGTTTCATTTTGTGTCTCTGTTGTATTTTATGAAAATTTTTTTCGTAAATGATTTTTTGTCTTCTCTTGTATTCATTGAAGATGCAAAGTGGAATTAAGGAACGAACTTTTGTTAGAACGCTGCTCAAAGTTGATTCTAATTTCTTTAAATTACTGAAAGTTACTTTAATTTCTAAATTCAAAATTGTTTTTTTCAACCTTTTGTTAAATCCTTGGATTTTCTTCCCAGTTATGCCTCCCTGGTGGTATAGAATAGAGTTGATATTGCAAATCCCAACGGTTATATGGTTTGGAAAATGGTCATGGTTTCTACATCTAGTGAGAAAGATTTTCTTGTTATGTGCAGCAGCTATCTTGTTGTTAAGGTTGGCCCATGATCCAAGGATTTAACAAAAAGTTGAAAAAAACAATTTTGAATTTAGAAATTAAAGTAACTTTTAGTAATTCAAAGAAATTAGAATCAAATAATATATATATATATATATATATATATATATATACGTGGAAGGGCAGTCTTGACTGACTAGTTGAAGAAAAAAGGTAATTGATCTTGAGGATGCAGTCAATACTGGGCCATGTTTTAAGTTTTAAAAAAGGCGTTGAAATTTCAATTGTTAGTATTGTGTTTAGTATTAATGACTGTAAGAATGTGTATATGTAAATGATTGTCTGTTTTTTACTGCAATGACGCTGATTTCTACTATAAACCTCAAAGTTTAGTAAGTTTTCCTAACCTATATTTTTTATGCAATTGTTTTGCTCATGATCAAACTGTTTTATAGATGTCTTGATAAAGGGAATAAACATTTCCGAAAGCTCGACAAATAACAAAGAGTCTTCTTTAAACCAGCCCAGTATTGACTGCATCCTCAAGATCAATTACCTTTTTCTATATATATATATATATATATATATATATAAATATATATATATATATATATATATATATATATATATATATATATTTATATATATACATATATATATATATATATATATATATATATATATATATACATATATATATATATATATATATATATGTATATACATATATCGGCAGCACTAATAGGTGCTCCAATTCATCGAAGAGTATTGGAATCTCGTCCACATGGATTATGCAGAACTTTATGATGAAAGCTTATATTGGTTGATCGAAATGGATCGAAGTCAGAGTTTCGAATAACAAGCTCAAATACTTTAGAAATTCTAAAAAATATTTGAATATTATATGGATTTTCTGATATCATATCAAAGCAATGAGTTGTTGAGGTTTGCTACTTTATACTTTATATTTCATATCTCATCAGACACAGTTACAACTGACATCATTCTTACAGAAACATACAGGGACCCCAAACTCCCTAAAATCGAAAACGACCTCTTCAATGGCAGCAATAATATACCCTTGGTTTTATGGTGTTATCGTAAAAAAAAGAGGTGATTTCTCGATCTCTTCAAGAATCCCTATTGGAAGAACTACACTGTACCATTTCGGCAGCACTAAAATGAGATCCAATTCATCGAGGAGAATTGGGATTGCAACCACATGGATAATGCAGGATTTTATTGAGGGGAACACCTGCTTATATTGGTTGATGGTAGATCAAAATGGATCGGAGTCAGAGTCTGGAATCCCGAACAACAAGCTCGAACACTATCGAAATTTTCGAAAATATCTGTTTAACAAATGTCTTGGTGTCAGATAACTTCCTCAAATCAAAAACGCCTTCCCTAATGGCAACAATCATTTACCTTTGGAGGTATGGTGTTCCAGTCAAAAGAAAAAAAGGAAGTGATTCCTCGATCTCTCCACTACACTGTACCATATCCGATCCCTGGAGGAGAATTGACATTGCGTCCACATTTATTATGCATGACTTCATCAAGGGAAATACTTGCTTTTATTGGCTGATGGTAGTCTAGATGGATCAGAGTCAGAATTTTGAATAACGAATAATAAGCTTTCGAAATTATAGCAAATATATGTTCTCTTCTCAAGTGATATTTTGAAGAAGTACTGCATTTTCCAAAAGTGAGAGTGGATCGTTGATGCTACACCGGAAATTGCAGAGAATCATACATATATACAGATTGAAGCCACTTGCGGAAAAAAAGAACCCTGTGGAGTTGTTCCTGAAAAAAAGTCCTCGCATCAAGTTGGTTGCAATTGAGAACTGCAACTCCCCCACCAATTGGCGTTCGTCTCAATATTTCACGAATAACAAACCGACTTGGCGTTTTGGGGTGTTTTGGAGGAAATTGCACCACCTACTGAAGCTTCATAATGGTTGTGTCTACAAATACCATATCGATCAACTCAGCACAAAAGTGACACAGAAATCTGTGACGTTTGTTCCCGAAATCAATCCAGCTAAGGAAGAACGCAAAGAAAATCAACAAGTCAATCTTCCAGAGCTACGGAATCTTCCGTTACCAGAAACAACATCACCTGGACGTCATCGAACTACAGTAGCCCAATTACTTCCACAACCTTCAGCCCAACTTCAACCACTGAGATATTCAGAAGGAAATCGTCAACTTCCTGGACATCGTAATGTTTACTTCTTAAAAAGAACTCAATTTAGTGAGATATAGAAAATTTTCGAAACGGATGTTAAGTTTTGAATCATGTTGATTTCATGCATTTTGTATGTATATCTTCAGTGTTTCCATTATGATTTTTTTTCAATAGTGGGGAGAAGGATAATAGCTATTCAGGGATTCTAGTAGATATCACCTCCATTTGCTTAAATTGGCAGAACTGTTCCCCCATCAAGATATGGTGCGGACACATATTGATCAAGAACTATCCAAAAGCCACAACATCAACCGCTAGAATCTCTTGAGTACGCCCCTGTTCTCCTTGGACCTGAATTCACGATTATCAGCGATCTCTGTTTGAAATGTCGCCAGCCCCGAGTATAATCCCCATTTAAACGATTGCCAGTCCTGAATCTTGTGGGAAATACAATGGGTGTATCGCTTCAGTGCGATAATGTTCCAGCCAACACTCGATCAATTCCAACGGATGACCTGGAGCTTTTCTGTTTGGAAATTGGCACCCTCGTTGTGTGAATGACTTGACACACTTTTTTTGCTGCCCCTCAGGAGTTCCGAATGCAAAAGTCGTGGGGAGAAATAGATTGGGAGTTGCTTGTAAGTTGGAAAATACGATGTATTCTTGGGGAATTCGGAAGAATATTGGAAACATCCAGTTCAAAAATGTTTTATCTAATATTCCACTTTCGAACGACCAGAGTAGAGGAAGAATATCGTTAGAAAAACGGATTTGAGATTCTGATAGAAATTGAATTTATAATACCCAAAATATGTTAAGCCAATCTTACTTAAAATTGTTCGAATGTGGCTCTCGAAATATTAGCTATAGCTAGAAGATCCCAAGAATTTTCAGATGAAATCTCTTTGTATATTTACAAAGCATCACGAAGGTTTTCGTTCCTTGGTTACATATGAAGTCCTATTATCAGTTGTGAGTTTTGAATACCCAAATTGACTCTTTGTTCGATTCAAATTCGATGTATAGTAATGATGGATGAAGTGATGTTAACATCCCGAACAATTCTCAGAATGGATGCTCCCTAATGGTATTTCCACTTCTGAACCACAGAAGAAGATGAATATCGTAATGAGAAATCGATTCGACATTCAGATAGAAATAGATTTTTAACCGACTAAAAGAAGGAGGAGTTTCTCTAGTCGACGCGTATTTTGTCTTCTGTATGTATGACCACGCATAACTTTTCACAGAATGGTTCGATTTTAATGATTTTTCCTTTAATGGATAGGGTATACTTCGAAGTTGGTTCCATTTGGATTCGAATGGAGAATCAACTCCTTATGGTAAGAAAATGAGGGATGGTTGTTGGTTCACTCACTGAATTTTTACTTCTTAACCGACTCTATATAACTTTGTATTGGGTTACCCGGTTTAGACAAGTATAGGGTATGCTTCGGAGTTGGTCCTATTTGGATTCCAAGGAAACGACACCACTTAGGGTGGAAAAATAGGGCATGATTCATTGATTTTACACCTGTGAACCGATTCTGTTGAAACTTTGCACACATATGTAGTTCTGATGGCCCTACAACAAAATGAAGGCCAAGAATAAAAGTGATTATATTAATTAAATGAAAATTCAATGTTATTTAATTTTTTTATTGGTAACTGAATTCATCCCATTACCCTATTCATTTCTCTTGTTTCCAATCTTCAGATATAATTAAGTGTTTTCGTTATTAGATCCAACTCATGTTGAGAATATAATATAATAGAATTGTATATTATATATATATATATATATATATATATATATATATATATATATATATTTTCATAATGTATCATTTCTTTTCCATATTCTAGATCACCAGATCTTACTCCGCTGGATTTTTTTCTCTGGGAAACAATTAAAAATCAGGTGTATAACACAGCATCAGCGAAGAACTGGATTATGAAGTAAGGGTGGCATTCCAGAACATCACTGCGGAACAGCTAATCAATGTGGTGCGCGCAACAATTGAAAAAGTTGAACTTTGCCGTGATCAAGCAGGAGGTCATTTTGAAAATTAAGAACCTTTTTGGACTAATTTGCGACTTTTAAATGATTCTCAAAACGACTATGAAGTCATGAGCCCCAAAGTCGTATTTTTCCCTTGTTACTTGATCAAGAATGAAACGATTTACACGACTCATGGCATTCTAGATCGAAAAAAAGTGGAATAATAATGACTTTATTTGTCAAATATTGACAAGTGAGGTGTTGTTGGATTCAGAATGTCATTCTCAATCGAAATAAGTAAAAATATATATGATGTCCCATTAAGAAATCGAAAGTTGGGGTCATTTTTGGTCAAACCGGAAGTACGGCAAAGCAAGTAAATATGTCAAAAAATGTAAATTGAACTATGATACACAAACCTCAGTTTTGTTTTTCTATCTTCAATTATAAAAAGATTATAGGGCTGAGCCACCTTGGAGAATCACCCGGTATATACATATATATATATATATATATATATATATATTTATATACATATATATATATATATATATAAATATTTATATATATATATATATATATATATATATATATAATTGATCTCTTGTTTCATTACATCGTTGGTGAAATAGTATAACCTATCAGTGAGGGATACAACGAAGAAGTTCCAAGGCTAAGTATTTCATAGAGCAATAAGCGAGGACACGAGAAATTATTATCGCTTTGAATATACTCCAAAATACATAATGCATATATAAATGTACCCAGAAAACATTTTTAAATTACAGCAGTTCCCATTCGTTTTTAAAAATCAGCAAATTTTGAAGCTACTAATATTGGCGCTCCTTGTGACGTAAACGACCGAGCAGCCAAAAGACGTAATCGGGTTGATTGTGATGGAGAACGGCAATGTTGCCAAGTTACTTATACTATAAATGTCAGAACTATTCGCGATGTCATGCGTCGATGGTGGATTTGATGGGTGTAAAAATATTCGATCTGTTATAAAACAATATATTGGCGATTTCACAAAGCACATATACCTTGTTATTTTTGATATTATGAATCATTGTTGTCCATCAAAACGATTTCTGATAAAGAGAAAGCCAATCATTTATTCTTGTTATGGAGGCGCGGCCTAAAATTTGAAAATATGTCAACGTTGCAAAATCGATTGGAGCTGTCAACTGTGGGATTGGTTGATCGGGTGATTACGTCACAATATTTTACAATGGTGCTAGAAAGAAGCCATTTACATTTTGCCGACTTTAAATTTTTTTTTTGTTTTAGAAAATTGAAAGAGAGAAAAAAAATTACCAACAGACTTTTCACAAGCAGTAGAATCTTTTAAAACTATTCTGAAAATTTCGTGTTTTCGGCCATTCATTGAATGATTACTTTTTTGAAATTGAAAGTCAACGATTTCTATACAGGGCCCTTCAAAGACAATGCTTGAAAAATGGACATTCCTAAACAAATATACTGGATGAAAAATCAAAGTTTGTAATTGCAACATTTTCCAATTAGTAACCTTGTCTACTATTTCGATCAAAGATGCCTTTTAGGCGATCTCAATATTTTTATCCATCAAATGAACCTTAGTAGGGGATCATTTCGATTTTTTCAATTCCATCAACGCTTTCCGAAATATAAATATAAATATATATATATATATATATATATATATATATATATACAGTGTGTCCCACACTCGATGGCCCATCAGACGTTTCTGGAGAACGGGACACATGATAATTTTGAAAATTTGTTTTTTTTGGTAATCAGTTCTGATCTATCGATCTAAAATACTTCCAGCGCTGCGGCGTTGCCGCTTATATTGTAAAGTAGCAACAACTTTGATTTTTTAAATGAGACACCTTGTATAGTGTTGCTTTTCTTGCTTTGCTATTGCTTCACAATTATTTTCATGATACTTTCCCATACCTATATCAAGCGGTTTTCGAGGAATTCATTGATTTCCTTATTTTTTGTACGAAAGATAGCTTCAATCAAATTTTCATTACTGCGGTATTTGGACTCGAACAAAGCTGAAATTTCGGGTGTCGTTTACCAATGTTCTGTGCATTAGTTATGTTTGAATGAATTCGTTTTCCATTATACAGGGTCGTTCAAAATTTGTGATTTTTCCGATAGATACAAAAATGGTGAGAAGTACATTTTTTAAACGGAACACCCTGTATATTATCAAATATCCTGAAAGACAATTGAAGTTACTTCCAACTGATGTATCATATCCCATGACCTAAAAATTCTGGTTCTCGAAATAAAAACAAGTTTCTATAGAAATTTAAAATATCTGCATTTGAACATGCATTAATAACCATTTTCCATACTTTCTTCTGACAGAAACACCATGAAAATCACTGCTTGTTAGACTGAAAGTTTGTTTTGATTTTTCTGGTCACGGCACACTGCTATAATTTTCAATTCCCAGTCTAACGAATCGGAATAGGTAATTTTTACCGATTGAAATGATTTGATTGGAAAATCAAATCAATCTGAGATGCTTCGCTTCAAAATGTTCATACTTTTGAAGTGAGGACCATCTTCAATAACTTTTTTGAATAGAACACCCCGTATATTATTCCATTTTCGAATTTTCCCTTCACTCCTAAATGCAACTGTTTTCGAAATATTAACGTTTGAAAAGTGACATTCCGGTTCAAAATGAAGTATGGATTTTGGTCACTTCCGGTAAAACATTTTGCTAACTAAACGTTATTAATTTGTAGTTAAATCTCTCAATGAATTCGACTGATAAGAGGCGTAAAGAAGCCTACGAATGTGTTCTGTAAATTCACAATCAAAACAAATTACGTTTGTTTGAAGGTTGTAGACGATGTGGTAACTTGATTACTATCCATCGTCTTAATGTATTTAAAAGGTTTTCACGACGTTTCGAATGCTTGTATCTGCAAACGTCTTCAGGTGAATACTAAAGACGATTGCAGATACAAGCATTCTAAACGTTGTGAAAACCTTTTGAATACATCAAGACGATGGACGTCCGGAACGATAGTAATCAAAACAAATTAGTAAGCTGAAAAATTATAATTTATTTTTGAATAACACTTATTTAACCTCAACAATTATTTCATCAAGTGTTCAATGTGGCCCCCTCCTAAATCTTGACAATAAAGTGCCCTATTATGAATAGCTTCTCTCACGTTGATGAAAGTCTGTTCATCTATTTCTTCACATTATTCTGCGTTCCATCTCTTCTTTTGTTTGGCATTCAGTGGCGTAGATTCTTGACTTCAGATACCCCCAAAGGAAAAAATCTAGAAGTGTAAGATCCGGAGATCTTGATGGCCATTCTGAACTTCCCCTGCGACCTATCCATCGCCCAGGAAAGTTTGTATCGAGGAACTCTCTAGCCATGCGATCGAAATGGAGAGGTGCCCCATCCTTGCCAAATATGATTTGACGATTTTCAAACTCTTTCTGATTGTTCAATACAATTTGTCTTATTCGAGGTTCAATTCTAGTTTCTAAAAGATTTCTGTAAAGAACTCCTGTAAGATTGCCTCTGGTGAAAATTGGTCCAACAACGCGATTGCCCAAAATCCCCGCCCAAACATTCACCTTTTTAGGAAACTGGGTATGTCCCTCTCTAAAGATATGCGAATCAGTATCGCTCCAGTATCGTACATTCTGTTTGTTGACATTTCTATAAAAAAAAACGTGCATTCGTCTGCGAAACATACACGTTTCGGGAAGCCCCAATCTCCTTCAATTTTTCTTGTTAACCACTCACAAAATTCAACCCTCCGGTCTGGATCACCCTCCGTGAGAGCATGCAGGATTTTCATCTTATAGGGATGAAACTCTCCTTTTTTTAGCACTCTTTGGACACTTTTTGAACTTACTCCACGGGATTCAGCAACTGCAGACGTCGACTGAGTTGGATTGATTACCATTTCAGCAACAATTTCTACCATTTTTTCTTCTGAAAGAGGCAGTCGTCCTGATCTTGGAGCATCTTTCAGCGTATTAGTTGCTTGGAGCTTATTTGAAAGTTTGCGCAACTATGACCTCGAAATAGGATTCTCAGGAAATTTATCATTAAACATACGGACTGCTAGATGATAATTTCTTCCAGCTTCTCCAAATATCAAAACTGCTTCAAATTTATCGTCTAAACTACGAGCTATGATCACACTTTTCATAAAAGGATTCAGGCGCTCAACGGACTATTTGACAGTTAGCAGTTCAGTTTGACAGTAAACAAGATGTTACCGCGACAACGATTTTTTTCAATGCAAACTTGATTGAAAGCAACATTAGTGTTTTTGGTTAGGTTTGAACTGACCAAAATGTCACTTTTCAAACGTTAATATTTCGAAAACAATTGAAATTAGAAGTGAAGTGTAGTGGAGAAAACTGTTGAGAATTATGAGCATATTTCGAAAATGGAGTAATATACCGGGTGTTACATTTAAAAAATCTATTGAAGATGGCGCTCAGCCGCCATTTTAAAACGTTTAGCTGTGATTTTTTCATGAAGAAGTAGGTTTTTATCTCCTATTCAAGCCCTTCAAATTTCGTTGCGATATACCCGTTTGTTCAAAAATTAGTGGGGGGAAACGGACTAAGACCAGCACTGTATACCGGGTGACACAGGATATTGGGCCACCCCTGTAACTTCTACAGTCGTGAACAGATTTTTCTGGAATTCGGTACAGTTATATAAGCAACCATTTTGGATTTGATCTCATTACAATCCAATATGGCGAACTTCCAGTTTTTCTGGAAATGCCAGTAACTTTGTTTTTTCAAATAGAACACCCTGTATATTTTTACATATTCAAGTTCAACAGGTCAAAACAAGTCCAAACCTGATGTCAAATGGCATTTTTTTCAACAATTGAAATTGAAATTGTTTTTTTTATTTTACCTCGTTGATAAATGAGATTTGGTCGAAGCTATTCACAATGAGTCGCAAATAACAGAAAAACTTATTTTTTTCTGATAAATTATTTTTTGTGTCACTTACTACTAACTAACACATTTTGATCAAAAATTCATTTTTTTCAAATGAAACCCCTATGGGCCACCTACCTGTCTCTCTAGTACATTCATTAAGGAAAAAAATGACATATCATTTTTGTATTTCGGTGCAGTAGCAAATTGTATCAATTCAAAAATCTACAACTAGTTTATGAGTTTTCTGGCAGTTCGAATAATTTTTCAACTTAGTAGGCTGTGGAAAACAACATTTCTGAATCTTGTCAACTAATTGTGTAAGTTATACTTATAAGCACGATAATGGTATTTTTTTGAATTCTTCTAGCGTTTTCTCGACTGACATTGAATTGGTATTCCAATTCCCGCGTCGAAACGGTTGGATCAAAATCGACATAAGCAAAACATTCATTTCTGCCTCCTCACTTACGATCATCTTTTCCATTGTTGGATTCTTTTCGGAATCTTTTCTCCACATTTTTGAAAAAGGTTCTTCGTGGGTGTATTCTGTGTGGATATCGTTCAGTGTATAACTGACAAGCGGCGACAATGTTTTCAAGACATTCTCCGTAAATTAAAAACATATCAACCTTTTCACTTCTTGTGAACTTATAATTTTGATTTTACATTTCTACCAAACTAATTCCCGGAAGTTAACTGATTTTCGAGAGTTGAGATGAAAGATGACAGCGAAACACAATTAGTTGACAAGATTCAGAAATGTTGTTTTCCACAGCTTACTAAGTTGAAAATTTATTCGAACTGCAAGGAAACTCATGAACTAGTTGTAGATTTGTTACTGCACCGAAATACAGAAATGATATTTAATTTTTTTCCTTAATGAATGTTCTAGAAAGACAGGTAGGTGGCCCGTAGGGGTTTCATTTGAAAAAAAATATTTTTTTATCAAAATGTGATGTGACTGAATTAATTCATCAATAAATGACACAAAAAATAATTATTCAGGAAAAATTATGTTTCTCTGTCATGTGCAACTCATTGTGAATAGCCTTGACCAAATCTCATTTATCCACGAGGTAAAATAAAAAATTAATTTCAATTGTTAAAAAAAATGGCATTTGACATAGAGTTTGGACTTGTTCTGACCTGTTGAACTTGAATATGTAAAAATATACAGTGTGTTCTATTTGAAGAAACAGAGTTGCTGGAATTTGCAGAAAAACCGGAAGTTCGCCATATTGGATTGTAATGGGATCAAATCCGAAATGGTTGCTTATATAACTGTACCGAATTTCAGAAAAATCCGTTCACGAATGCAGAAGTAACAGGGGTGGCCCGATATCCTGTGTCACCCGGTATATAGGACACAAAAAGTGACTTTGTTGTTTGATTACGAATATTTCCAGCCCATCATATGCCTCCTAATATTGTTTTTCGGAAATGTTGATGCATAACTATCACCTGATCATTGATCGTATTGAGGGTACATCCATCCATCCTGCGAATTTCATAGTTCTACGAGAAATATTTATTGATTTCAAATTAATTTGAATGTGGATAATATAGTAATAATTTCGTTTCTGTTTGGCAGGCGACATGACCGGTAAGTTTTCCGTCTACACCATCTACGAGGGTCACGAGATCATGTTCCACGTGTCGACTCTGCTTCCGTACTCACGCGACAACCGGCAGCAAGTCGAGAGGAAGCGCCACATCGGAAACGACATCGTGAACATCGTGTTTGTCGAGGCGCAAGACGATGCGGAAGGTGCACACTCCCAGTTCAACCCGACCTGCATCAAGTCCCAGTTTACTCGTATCCTTTTGTGCGGTGAGATCTTTGGCGTAGAGAAAATATATCTTCGTATTTTCAAGGGATCACTCAGCTCATAGTCCGGTCAATCTAGACCAAAAAATGAGAGTGAAGGTACATAAAATCCCAACAAGCTGAAAATCAGTAAAATTGTTCAAAACATAATTATAAATAATATTTAAAAGTTCCCCATCATTCCCGTGTATGGAAAAATTTTTATTCAAGGTCAAAAGTAAAAAAATGAGATTTTCGCGATTTTCAGCAAAACGGTAAGTTTTATCATAAAAGTACTTTGGACAAAATTGTAGATCATAAAATTATCTATAAATGTATCAATACTTTTTTTCCTACGAGCCACCGTTTCTGAGATATAACGATTCAAAAAGTTATAAAAGTTGTTATCGACATCGACATTTTGGTTCCAGAGTTACTGTCGTATATTTGATGGCTATGATGATTGCACGAGGAATATCAAAGCTGCAGAACAACGTCGTCGAACTTTAGCAACATCTTCATCTTCTGATATTTTATTTGATGAACTTATGACAGTTCCAACCAGTCAACAGAAATTTCTTACAAATACTCACAACAAGTCTTGGTTCATTTCAATGTTGAAAGAAAAGTTTACTGCTGAAAATATATTGGTAAAACAAGCTAATAATGATACTGATGTATTGATTATTGAAACAGCAATAGAGCAATTCAATTTGACAAATACAACTCTATTGTTGTTGGTGAAGATGTAGACTCACTCGTATTACTCACTGCTCGAACGCCAACTGAAAAAACGATTTTTTTCTTAAAACCAGGAAAAGCTCAACATCAATCAGATATTATTCATAAAAAAGTTTATCTACTTTTGTAAAGTGTCAAAATCATGTACTATTTTTACACGCAATAACTGGCTGTGATACGACATCTGCATTTTACAGGAGGGGTAAAACAGCAGTTTTCAAAATGTTTGAAAAACAAGATTTAATTCAATGTACTGAAATTTTAAAAAAGAGTAATTCAACTCAACAAGAAGTTATCACCAACGGCATCCGCTTCTTCTATGTACGGAGCTCCTAAAAAAACTACCTGTTTAGATAAGCATCGATATGCATGTTTCGTTAAAAATACTAAAAATAAAAAACAAGTTCAATTAGCTTGTCTTCCTCCAACCTCAGTTGCTGCTCATCAACATCTTTTTCGGGTATATTACCAAGTTCAAGTGTGGCTTGGTTATCAGCTAGACCCTACAGACTGGGGTTGGAAGTTGGTCAACAATATATTAGAGCCAGTTCAAACTTAACTCCCACCTGCGCCGGAAAAACTGCTGAACACAATTTTTTGCAACTGCAAAAAGGGATGCAGTGCTAAACGTGGTTGCAAAAAAGTCGGACTGTTTTGTTCTCTGGCATGCACAAATTGTCAAGGCCGGTCGTGCTCTAATGTTGAATCACAAACAATGGAGGATTCGTTTGATTCCGGCGAAGTGTCATGCGATACATCGCTATTGACGCAATTTACTTGCATCCAAAATGAAGATGAAGAAGAAGCAGAAGAAGAAGAAGAAGAACAAGAAGAAGATCAAGAAGAAGAACAAGAAGAATTTGAAACTTACGAATCAGGCGAATGAACTTCACCACTTTTTTTCAATTTACATCGCTTTTATCTTTTCCAATCTTTGAAAATTTCCGTTATTTTGCAATAGTTTCACATTAAACAGGATCACAACTGACCCGTGGAGTGGGCCTACTGAGAAAACCACGTTAAAAAAAACGCGCTAAGTACACTACCTCATAGGTGGCGTGGAAACGTGTACATATTATGACGAAACAACTTTTATAACTTTTTGAATCGTTATATCTCAGAAACGGTGACTCGTAGGAAAAAAAGTATTGACACATTTTTTATAGATAATTTGATATCTACAATTGAGTACTTTTATATAAAACTACCGTTTTGCTGAAAATCGCGAAAAACTTCTTGACCTTTGACCTGAATAATTTTTTTTCCATACACGGGAATGATGGGGAACTTTTAAATATTATTTATAATTATGTTTTGAACGATTTACTGATTTTCAGCTTGTTGGGATTTTATGCACCTTCGAATGTCTAAATTGACCGGACTATCAGTGATCAATCATCTATAGCTATAAGCGATGATCTACAGAGGGACTGACTGACACACAACGAACAGATAATGAAATTTTGAGAATGTCTTACATAATTTTGCACGAGTATGAGAAATACACATTCGATGCTCGTTATATAATATACTTTTTCTATGACAGCAATATCACACCTCGTATGGCTGACATTTCTACAGGGTGATCCAAAAGTACTTTGACAAACTTCAGGAGGTGATTCCTCACAATATTCTAATATGAATTGTCCGAATAAATATATGTCCGGGAACGCTTCGTTTCCAAGATACAGGGTGTTGAAATTTTATTTTGATTTTCGTTTTTTATAAATAACTTTCGAAATACTAACCTCAATTAAACGAAATTTGGTATTGAGGAGTTTTCTGATGTGTTTAACTCGAACCTGATGTTATCATCGCTCTTACTCGTAGAGGGCGCCACCTACACGTCTTTTAATTTTTTGAAGATTATTAACTTTTTTGAGCGTAGTTCTAGCATATTTTTCAGTATGAAAATCAGTTCCTCTATCATATCTACGTAAAAAGTCGATTATTTGATAATCGATGCGTGTTGAAGTTATTAGCATTATTTTGCATTTTTCACAAGAATGCTTAGGAAATGAATTTGACGTTTAACTGAGTAGTTTGGGTAATTACATATTATGTGACAGTTAAACGTTCTGTTGTTTTGTTGAAGTTTCTGTAAGTTTTGAAACACGTATTTTGAAAAAATGAATCATTTAAACAATAATGCTCATTTAGCCCGTATACGTTTCGTTCATGGCCTTGCGGATGGCAATGCGCGCGAGCAAGACATATTCACCAGGAGCGATTTCCTAATCGAGTACTGCCTTCAGCTCCAAAATTTTCCAGTCCCCACCGTCGTTTGATAAAAACAGGTAGCTTCAAGAGGGCAGCTGATATAATTGGAAGACCACAAGCAGTCCGAACCCCAGAATTGGGAGGAGCTGTTTTGAACGCTCTTGGGGAGAGTCCAGAAACAAGTACAAGAATAATTGCTGAAGCTCTCAACTCTACTCAGTCCACAGTTTGGAGAATTATTCACGATCAACAATTTCATCCATACCATATTCAGAGGGTTCGAACTTTTTGCCACGAGACTTTTTCCCAACGCATTACTATTTGTCAATGGTTTTTGAGAAAATTGGCTGAAAAACTTAAATTTTTAAGATATGTACTCTTCACGAACGAGGCAAACTTCTCTCAAAATGCTATCACAAACTTTCATAACAACCATGGGGCTCTGGCAAATCAGCACGCAGTTAGACATTATCAGTATCAATGTTCTGTAGATGAATGGGCTGCAATAATTGATAATCACTTGATAGGTCCTTTCTTTCTTCCGATCCTACTGAATGACGCAACTAACAGAGACTTTCAAGGAAAGGAATTGCCGGGACTACTTCAGAATGTACCATTAGAAATTCGTTTCCGCATGTGGTTTATGCATGATGAGGCTCCAGCCCATTTCAGCGTTGTAGCCAGGGAATTCCTTAACACTGTCTATCCAAATCGATGGATCGGTAGGGGTGTAGAAGAACCTAACCAGGCGTGGGTATCATGGTCCCCAGATCTGAACCCGCTAGATTTTCATTTTTGGGGACATTTGAAGTCACTAGATTATAAAACTCCAGTAGCGAACGGGGAGGATCTGAGAAACCGAATAGTAGACGCCTGTGAAACAATAAGGAACACACCAATAATTTTCGAGCGGGTACGAGATTCAATGACTAGAAGACTTTTCGAGGGGTGAACACTTTGAACAATTCATTTGAATTCGATATTTTATTCTATTCTACATATTCAAAATTTCTTGAAATAAAATGTTGACATTTCTTGCAAATTTCATTAAAACAAATACAGATTTTGCACCCTTGATACAAAAATAACTATTTTCAAACGGGTAAAAATAAATAGAATAGGTGGCGCTCCCTATAAAAATTAAAACTACTTACTTAAATAATGGTTATAACTTCAACACGCATCGATTATCAAATAATCGACATGAAATTTTCTCAAATATCTAGAAAACGGTTGCTCATATCAACTTGTAACAGGGGTAGCTTTTTTTACGTAGATATGATAGAGAAATTGATTTGTTTACGGAAAAATGTGTAAGAAGTACGCTCAAAAAAGTTATGAATCTTCAAAAAAGATAAAGAAGTGTAGGCGGCGCCCCCTATGAGTAAGAGAAATAATAACATTAGGTTCGAAATCGACACCTCAAAAAACTTCTCAATACCAATTTTTGTTCAATGAAGGTCAGTATTTCAAAAGTTATTTGAAAAAAACGAAAATAAAAATAAAACTTCAACACCCGGTATCTTGGAAACTAAGCATTCCCGGACATATATTCATTCGGGCAGTTCATATTGGAATATTGTGTGGAATCACCTCCTGAAGTTTGTCAAAGTACTTTTGAATCACCCTGTATAATACACTTTTCCTATGACAACAATATCACACCTCGTATGGCTGACATTTCTATAACAAATTTGAAAAATATCACGATATCCCTTTTTTCTATAATGTAGTTTTTTGCCAGTAAAATCATCGGAGTGGATGTCGAATGCAAATATGACAGTTTATTCGTTTTTTTATATGCACAGTTATCATCGTCATCTCTTAATTTCCCATCATCATGAACGGACCTACTCAAACTTTCGTACAATTATATAAATAATACTTGACATGAAATTACAGATAAACTTCAACAAATTTTGATCTCAAATGAATAATTCACTTGGAGGTGAGGTACCTTTTACGCCAGGATATAAGATTCGACCGAATAGATCAAGTTTCAGAATAACGAATGCCCAAAACTTACCAATAGAATTGGTCTATTACGTTTCTAATATCGTTGGCCCAGAGTGTTAACCTGCTAAGTCACTCTTGACCAATTTCACAGGAGAGGTGAGGAACGATTCTTGGACATTACAAATTATAAAAATCATAATAATAAATTTAGAAAATTCCCAGTGGGTATAAGAAAGTTTTATAATACTGGAATGTGTAGAAATCATCAGGTTTCGTGTATTTTCCAGTGATTTTTGGAAGACAGCTGGTTATCACTTTTCCAAATTGATTCAACAATGTACTTAGGAGGTAAACTGAATGAAAAAATAGGGTATCTTTATTATCGTTTACAAAAGAGAGTATATCCTAAATATTGTCAAAAAGTATTCAAAACAACAAAAATAATAAGATATCATCATTGATGATATTGTTGAAATTATTCCATGTAAAGCAGCCAAATTCTATAGCTATATAAAAATAACATATCCCTTTATTAAATTGGACAAATTTCAACATCGAGTTAATTCACTAATGCCCAATCAAACTGGAACAAATATTCAGTATTCTTTGAAAAGTACTCACCTTTATTGAATCACTTAACAATAAGGAGAAAAAATAGAGAGAAGTCACAATATTCAGCAGAAAATCACAACGTATCCTGTCGCGACAAGCTTGTCAATACAAATGCTCGTGTAGTTATAGACATGGCTGTGGTTATGCAGCAAAACTCAGTCGATTGGACTCATCTGGTACTCTCATAATGTAATTTATTCATTTATTTATTCATTATCAGCTTCAGGATACAGACAGACTGCAGTCCACAACAGTATCCACTAAGGACATAAGAGTTTACATCGATATTATAATAGATCAAAAGTGAGAATGCAACATACCTAACAATACTTATACAAATGAATACACATCAGTTATCAATTTAGAGAGATAGGTCCCTAATGTGTTGGCAATTACCTGAAACTTTGAAATTCAGGTATCTAATGAATTTGTTTTGAATTCTCTCAAGTCTTGTTATATGAAGGCAATACCTTGGCGACCAAATGGCTGACCCAAAATTCAGCCTACTGTAAATAAGGGCATGATATATTGATTCGAGAGCTTTCGCAGATTCAAAATCTCGACAGATACGAAACCATCACCTTATTACATTTTATAGCTATATAATCATTGTGTAAACTTGGGGACATTTTAGAATCAAAAATTTAAACAAGATCTTATACATTATCTTTCTCAGTAATAACTTCATTATTAATGTATTATTATTTTATTTCGCACTAACGAATATTTTTGGTGAATGAAATTGTTAAACATGTTTTGTTGTTGATAAACATACACTTACTTTCACAATAAAGCATCAGGTTATTCCAATCTTGCTAGATCTTATCACCATCTTAAATTTTTTCAATCACAGTAAATAACTTCAAGTCATCAGCATAGAGCAAGAGTTCACAGTGATTAAAACACTGGCTTATGTCGTTGATGTGAATTGAGAATAGTTATGGTCCCAGATGGGACCCTTGCGGGATACCAGATGTTGCATAAGATTATGATGATTTCCACCCAAGAACTGAAACTATTTGCGATCTATTGCTGACATACCTCATCAGATTGCCGTGTACACCGATTCCGGCTAGTTTCATTAAAATAATATTATGGTTGATTTTATCAAAAAATTTGCCAAAATCCGTTTACACAGAATCCACCTGTTCCATGCAGTGGAAAATAAACTCGGTGTAACATAATAAATTACTTCTAATTGAGCGCCCTGAAAAAAATCCGTGCTGTTCTTGCAATATTAGAGACTTTCAACACTTTCGAATGGAACATCATAAACTATGGATTTTCCTGAAAATACAAAGTTTACTGATACCGCGATAATCATCGATAACAATCTTATTGCCTGATTTTTTCAAAATAGGGATCAGTAGGCAGATAGTAGGCAGTTCACAAGTCTGAAGTGTTGAATTGTACAGAATGAATAGAGGCATCGATAAAGATTTAGCACAGCGCTTCATGAAATACGATGGTATGCCATTGGGACCAGCACCTTCATTTCCATCCAAGGATGAGAGTAATATTTCAGTTTCTAGTAAATGAGGTTTCTTAGCTGTATCACACCGATGATATGTATATCTAACTAAACATTGATATTATCTCACAAACAATATCAAATTCCCCAGGTGTCTTTTTCCACTGAATTCGCTAATAATAATATGGTTATGACTCGCTTGATTTCGTCAACTCTTGAGTTTGAAATACATTACATAATGTTATGGGTAAAATAACTCCTTTCATATTATCTTCAATATTTCACTATGTATTGTATAATTGGTACAGGCTCCCTTGAATAATACTCATTACAAACCTTTGCAGTGAATTCACTTTGTCGTGAATTTGAATCTTTACTGTTTTCATAAACATAACACACAATGTGTTGCGCACTCTACCCGTTGTAATTCATATACAGTCTTCGGAAAATGAACCGATGCATTTTTTAGATAGTATGAGTTTCACAAGAACGGAATAAATTATGATGGATGTCCCGCTCATTCTGCGAGAATTGTTTCTGAATTGTTGGGGAATTAAATGATTAGGACGAAATACCGGTGGCCTCCTCGTCCGCCAGATCTCACCCCAATAGTTTTCCATGGGGATATTTAAAACAAAAAGTATACAAGGATAGATCATTTAATGATATTGAGGAGCTTGAAAATTCGATTCGATTCCATTGCAGAAATATTCTAGCAAATGTATTGCGATCTACTTTTAGTGAATTTTATGATGAGACAATCAGATGCATTGAACGGGAAGGTAAACATAGAGAGACACTTCAATGATGTTTTTACACATTTTTTTGCATTTTAAATATTTTCTGTTTTGATTTGTTAATTGTAAAGTTATAATAAAAATTTGTATGAGGGTTTCGTTAGTTTTTAAGTTAGGGTCATAAAAATTGGTGTCTGGAGTCTTTCTTACAAGTTGAGTAATACATGTTGCAGTGTTTTCAAAGGGGGGTTTTGGGAAAATTGGGGGGTTTGTTACAGATAAAGAAATACATATTTCAGTGTTTTCAGAAGTTCAACCCCTGGAAGGGTGTATGAAGGTTATGTTAGTTTTGAACTTTCCTATTTGATTGGCGCATTCGGCATTAGGCACCACAGTTACTGGTCATAAATTCACCAATGTCGTTAAATTCGACAATTCTTTCACTATTTATTATCATGAAAATTGCGTCAATCTGAAAACTGGATGGAGATGTATACTTTTATCCTAGAACGTTTAAAAAATATATCATTTTTGTGTTTGGGCTTGTGTCATGATTCATCAGTGTTTGTTTCTTACATAATGTTTCAATGTGTTACTCGTATTAGTATCATTTTATCGCCAAGAGTATCGAACACCATTCCCCAACAATTATCTGGAACTGATTTGAAAAACTGGGAAAAAAAACAAAATTGTGATTGCTCACAGCCATCATTCTTTATTTATAAGACCCACAAAGTGTTGATTTCTGGTATATATTTCCATTTCAAAGAATTGAGATATTCCTCATCATCGTCGACTGAAGCTAAATTCTTGATGTTTTCATTTTTGTCAGATTCAATTTTCCGTCAAATTTGAACTGAACAGAGAGAGATTAAAGCCGAATAATATCGTTCGAAACTAACGCCTGAAAGTAAAATAGTTTCTTCCTTGTAGGAAAACCATAATGGTCTTCGAAATCGTTTTTCTGCAGCGTTCTGTGATTCAGAAATTGATTTTCATAGTACTAAGGATAAAATAATCGAGGTCCTATAACTTCTCTTGAACCCCAACATATTTCTGATATATCGTTAAAGTTTCTGGAAACAATATAAGGTTATGTGCATATTTGGGTATTGGCAGACATTTTCGGCGAATGCGCGGATGATAGTGTGTCTCACTTCTCATGAAAACACCCCCGTATCATCCGTAATTATTGTAGTAGAATTCTGAAATTTCCACGATCGTTAGATATAGCGAAGTTGAATCTGAATCTCTTTCAGGGTTAACCTGAGTGACATAAACTGCGCGCCAGGGGCGATGGATATACCGATTTTTGCAAAAAATAATATTGGGATGCAAAATTCTTACGAATTCGTGATCAAGACATCAACTTTAGTCACAATCCATATTTTCGCTGCAAAATTTCAGTTCTGAAAAATCCAACTTTGTCTTACTTTCCATGGAAACGCCCCCGTATCTTGCGTAATTATTGAAGTAGAATTCTGTAAATTTCAAGATCGTTAGATATACCGAAGATGAGTATTAATCTCTTCTGGGGTTAACCTGAGTCACATACACCGCGCGCCAGGGACGATGAATAGAACGATTTTTGCGAAAAATAATATTAGGGGGCAAGATAGGCTCAAAATTGAATACCCTCGTATTGTATCGTATCGTCCTTCGTCTAAATGGATTTAACAAGTTTTCACGACGTTTCGAATGGTTGTATCAGCAATCGTCTCCAGGTGAATACTGACAAGCTTAGGTGCTACTTACTTATTTATTTGTCTGTCGGTGCAATGGCGCTGGAGGCGTCATTGGCTCCGATGTAGGCGATCCCTCTGAACTTTTGTTTGAACCAATGCTCCTTTCTATATAGAACACTTGCGCCGTCCCATAGAATTCGATGGTGCTCAGTCCAGGCATGGTCACCAATTACCGATTTTGTCGTTTCTCTGCGTTTCTTGTGCTCATCCAATCTTACCGATAACGCCCTCTTTGTCTCTTCAATGGAGGGATCTCCGCATTCACATGGAACTTCATAAATACTTACTGGTTTCAGTTTTGTTGTCAGGATTGGCCTTGGTGAGGAAACTCCCCAAAGTACTGCCATATTGGAAGCAGCAAAGAGGGGGTTATCGCACAAGAAATGGACCCAACGTGGAGAAACGTCAAAATATGGAATTGCTGACCACGCCTGGACTGAGCATCATCGAAGACTATGGGACGACTCGAGTGTTCTCACATAAGAAAGAGCATTGGTTGAAACGAAAGTTCGAAGGGATCGCCTTCATCGAAGCCAATAACGCCTTCAGCCAACCAAGCGTTGAGCTCAAGAAAGTATGGAAACCACTAATTGCCCTTTCTGGCGGACTGCAGAGGTGCGAAACTTCACGCTCCACTACACTGCGCGGAATCACACGCACCATTGCGCGTCAGTATTTACCTGGAGGAGATTGCAGATACAATCATTTGAAGCGTCGTGAAAACTTCCCAAGTCCATTGGGACCATGGACTTCCGAAACGAGAGTAGTCAATTTTGAGAAGTGAGACAAATTCGGATTTTTCAGAACTGGAAATATTTTTCAGCGAAAATATGGATTGTGACTGAAGTTGATGGCCTGATCACGAATCCGTAGGAATTTTGAGCCCATCTTGCATGCTAATATATTTTTTCGCAAAAATCGTTCTATTCATCGCCCCAGGCGCGAAGTGTATGCCACTCAGGTTAACCTTAGAAGAGATTCAGACTCATACCCGGTATATCTAACGATCGTGGAAACTTCAATAGTTACGGAAGTTACGGGAGTATTTTTATGAAAAATGAGACAAATTCGGATTTTTCAGAACCGATTTTTTTTTTGCGAAAATATGGATTGTTACTGGAGTTGATGTCCTGAACACGAATCCGTTGGAATTTTGAGCCCATCTTGCCTCCTAATATTATTTTTCGCAAAATTCGGTATATCCATCGCCCCTGGCGCGCAGTGTATGTCACTCAGGTTATCCCTAGGAGATATTCAGATTCATCTTCGGTATATCAAACGATCTTGAATATTTCAGAATTCTACTCCAATAATTACGGAAGATACGGGTGTGTCTCCATGAGAAGTGAGAAACACTGTATATTTGACGATGTACTGAGTCTATTAAAAGGCGAAGTCTCTAAGTTGACGAAGATACCGAAGTACTAGATTCCCAATAACATTTTACTGAACGAATACTCTACAAGGATACAAAATAATATAATGCTCTCCAATTTGGGAGCGAGAATTTGGAAGTTGAAGGACATTGAATATAAAGTAACGCAGTATTCTGCAGATCACCAGAGGATATTCTAGATTCACTAATGATAGTTCGCCTTTCTGAAAGTGTGTATGTGTGTATGTGATGACATTGCATTGTTTTCAGATGATATTTAGTATTTTACATAGAAATCGTTTCAGGGTATCTAGAAAACTCAGCATAGAAGTAGATTGTTTCGAGTCCTCGCTTATTATAAAAAATGTTAATTAGGTTGGGTTCCGATTCAATAACTAATATTGCGCATATTTTGTTGAGATTTCGACTTCTAAATAATCATCTGAAAGGTTTTCTTCCCCATGGCAGTAGAAATTATCAATATTGATCTATTATGAGAGTTAATTTGCCCCGAAACGTTATGTTAGAGTTTGAGAGAAGTTACTGACTGAACTTCACAATGATTTAGGAACTCAATTATTTTATCCTTAATACCATGAAAATAAATTGGGATTATTTTCACCTCTAGAGAAGAAATAACGCAAAAAATACAGGAAAATATACTGACACCTACCCAAAAAATATTTGAAGCGTACGCACATTTATATGTGGACGGATGTATTCATTTAGTTTTCCTCGGAAAATGTTGGCCCTATAGTTCCAATCTATGATTATTTTGTTTTTGCTTGCTTTGAAGATGGTGATATCTAGAAAGCATATGTTGCGTGGTTGGGATCTTCTTTGTCTTTCAGTACCCTGTGATTATATCAACTACATAGGATCTATGAAACCGTAATCGTAAGGGCACTTTTTGATGACCAGTGGTCTCATAAACCTTCCAATCCTTACGATAACGAGAACAAATAATAGTTCGTGTGTTAGAGAGGTATTTATATCATTCATATCAGAAGAAATGAAAATATTCCGTAAATAATAATGTAAATATCCCTAAGGATAAAATGAACATCGACAACTGAACCATATATTAATTTGAAGAAGCCCTTTTATTTTCAGTAAACATTCGAATATTTCCACGTTTGGAAATATTAGAGGGACTCGCCTTCATCACAAAATACTGATGGAGAAACATTATATACATTTCTTGACATGTTTTTTGGGTAACCTTCCACAGTTTGAAAATGAAAATATAATCAGGAAAATCTATACAAGTGTAGAAAGGGCGTTCACCAAATTATATTTCCTATGGAAAAATGATTCAATTTGTCAATAACTTGCCGTTATCTAAATTTGCCTATCAAAATTTTTTTTAAAAAATTCAAAAGTGTCTTCTCTATATAGTTTTTGCTTGACGTTTCGGTGACTATATCTGCCCCCATTATCAAAATCTTCTAAATCTCCTTTAATTGTTTTATAATTTGGATTTTTGCTCGCAGAGTCTTTTTTGCTTTTTCAACTGACGGATGTCAATTGAGATCTGCCAAAAAAATTTGAGATTGACGTATTGCTCATTTGATATATGGGGTGTTGTTCGGTTCAGTTTATTAGCATTCTACCATATCTCACTTCCTCTCTGAGTAGAGGTAACCATGTATGATCCATTTCAACAGAATTTGTTGAAAAGCAGTTGTTATTGGAAAGAAGAATACAGGCCGTTTCTTTCAATTTTCTCCTCTCTTGATGTGGTTCTTTCATCAAGATTTTTGTCCTATTCCATTCAATCGTATGATCGCCATTGGATGTGAGGATATGTTCTGCAATTTTTGATCCAGTTATCTGTCGATTTCTGATGTAACTCTGATGTTCACTTTGGCGCACTTCCAATGGTCTTGACGTTTCACCTATATAACTATCACCACAAGAACAAGGTATGTTGTAAACACAATTTTTGGTACTTTCTTCTGCGTTTTTTGGTTTTGTTTGTGTTAGTACAGATCTCAGTGTGTTTGTTGTTCTAAATGATGTTCTCACATCATACCTATGTCCAATTCGTTTGATCTTTTCAGATAATCCGGGGACATAAGGTATTATGTTGGTTGTGAAATGTGTAGGTGGTGGAAGTACTCCTGTTGGTTGTGTTAATTGGTTGTTTGATGGGTTTTTGTTTTCAATGTCAGTGATTGTTTTTTCCACAAAATGATCTGGATATGCATTTTCCTTGAGAACAGATTTTATGAGGTTTATTTCTTCCTGTAGATTCTGGTTGGAAAAAAAACACATTCATTCAATAATCATATACATCCACTAAATTTTTTTTATTGTTATAGATATATCTAAAAATGAAATTTTGTAGATATATATATATATATATATATATATATATATATATATATATATAATTTGTCCATAAGGATTTCCTGATGAAAACGACCACCTCTCTGTCGGAATATTCACCAACTCAAGAGAATTGAAAAGACTATTCATCTAACTCCGAATACAAAACATCGAGAAATATCTTCTGTTATGGAATATTTTCTGAATATCCTATGGCGATATGTGGAGTATTACAATGATTGTATAGGAGTAACATCCAGGGCACATACTTGGGTATATAATCTATTTTTGAATAGTTAATAGGTGATCGAAACCTGAATCCTTCAATTAGTTTCTAATAATGAAGAGAAAAAGATTTCGAAACCAATTATTTGAAATATCGCTCCAAATGTAGGATAAAAGTTTTATCTACAGAAATATGCATTGTATTTAGGGATATTAGTATTATATATTTGTTGATAGGGAATCTACCAGATTATCATTTAAAAATATGAGAAATTGTTTGTTAAACAAGTTTAATATCAAAAGTCCGCCAAGAAGATTTTCACATTCTTTTAATTTCCCTACAATATTCATCTAACTTTCACATATCGACTTTCAAATTGGAGAGTATCCCACTATTTTGTTTTCTTATGAATTATTCGATTCGTGAATTGGGAATCTAGTACTTAAGTATTTTCGCCAAACTAGAAACTCAACACATCTTCAAATATTTCACTAACATATCCGCCGGAAATGTCCAATAATAATCAGATGTGCACAGAACCTCCTTATATTGGCCCCAGGAACTCCAACGATAAATCAGGGATAAGTCCGAGTTCAAGAGAAATTACTGACTGAACTTCACTATGATATATGAATTTCTTTTTTTTATCCTTAGTACCATGAAAATCAACCTCAGAATCACATAATGCTGAAGAAAAACCATTTCGAAGACCATTATGGTATTCTAACAAGAAAGAACATATTTTTTTTTCAGGGGTTAGTTTCCAAAGATTTTATTTTACTTTGACCTCTCTTTGTTCATTTCGAATCCGACAGAAAATTGAGTCTTACGGAAATGAAAACCTCAAGAATTTGGATAAATCCTCAATTCCCTGAAAAATATATATTATATATATATATATATATATATATATATATATATAACGCTTTTTGTGTCGTATAAAAAAGGTATATATTGGCTAAAAACAATCCTCATTTTGAATTGATATACGACAGTGATTCTGTATTGACAGAAGTTACACATTGAAACGGTATATGAAATACAAATACTGATGAATCAAACATAAACCCAAACATAAAAATATATGGTCATCCAACACCTGAGTTATTTAAGGGTTTCCTACGGATTGGACGGAAATGATAGTTTTTTTAACGTACTTACTTGGATTAGAGCATATTCCATCTAGTTTTGTGTATCACTTTTCAGGTTGATGCAATTTTCATGATGATAAATAGTGATGAATTTCTCGACATTGGTGAAGTACCCATCAATAACTGTGGGTTGAGTGAAACATCTGGCGAGGCAGCAGTCATTCTTGGCGGATCCGCCAATGAAATAGTAAAGTAGTATGTCAATTATTTGGTGGAGTCTCCAAGAGAATTGATCCGCGAAAATACTGAAATACCCACGGTTTCTATTAATTTTCTTTCGTTATTCTATCGTCCACTGATACAAAACTAAATGTGCGCGAGATGTCTGAGTAGAGTAGATTTCACCAATTTTTCACGGTTAAACTGTATAAGAAACAAATTCGAAATTTGTTTGTCAGGAGAGATTATTAGATTTAATTCCCTCTTTTGAGTTATTCATTGAAATCAAAACAATTTGACATGTGTCTTATTCATCTTTGTAGCACATTTTTTCATGTGATTATTTCCATAGTCTAGTGGACATTATGTATAAATATTGTCAAATGAATTGAATTCCTACAATAAAATATGTACTTGTTTTCTGGAGGCTGGAGGCGTGGAATTTATTCTTCTACAATGTGGATTGTGAACTCATCCATTGAAAATGCATGTCCCTTGAACCACACGACTGGAAAAATCCATGCATATTGAGAGATAATCACCAGGTACCAAGCCTACATCACTCGAAAAAAAAAGTGCTCATAGTGAGACACAAGAGGCCCGAAATCTTAGCCAAAAATTCTTTTTGGGTCCGAATTGTCTGTCCAAGTGTTACAAATTTACAGCAGATGACCAATTTTCTCTAATTGGCAATGAGAGTACGATGGTTGAAATGGTTTTCGAGCTAGATGTAGTTGAAATCGAGATTCCGGACCAGTGAATTCTTATAGTGCAAAACTGTCATTTTTGTGCATCTGATAATTCATTTTCGGGTTAAATAATTTCCAAAGACGCTCTTCAACAAATGCTCATATGGAGGACAGAAACATTCTCATCTGATTTAATGAACACCCCATTCATATTTTCAAACAAATCAATCTATTTTACTCGTTTGATAGATCTTGCATTTTTCAAATGGATTTCTGAAACTGAATATTTTCGATTAAACACATTTTTATATTTTGCGTCCACATAATCTCTATCATATTTTTGCCGAGTCATGTATACATGCCAAGGAAGTTAAATAAGGAATCAACTTCAATATCGAATCATTTTATTCATAAGTTCGTAATCAAAATGTCACATAATCCAATAAATAGAAATTTTATGGGAATTTTTATGTCTATGAAGTATGTATTTATATGTATTCTGCCTTCATTAACCAGGAAATACTCTTTCCTTCAATATTTGATGCAAGCATGACTCAAAAATCGGGCAAATGTACACAAAACTTTCTAAATCTATTGACTCAAAAATGTCAGTTTTTCGATGGATTTCTTCTCAGTTTCGATTTTTATCGAAATGGTGAGGGCTTTCTTGGGTTGATTTGATAAATGTGCCTGAAAATTACAGGAAAATCTTCAGTAACTCACAATTACCTCGCAACATGCGATTTTCATTATCCTTGCAGTGGAAGGAGAGGAGGTAGGGAAAAGTTTGAGAAAGAGATGGGTGTCAAGCAATTCAAATTACAAAAGTACAAAATCTTCTTTTGCTTATCATAGAGCAAAGATTTCTTGAATAGACTATTTGTCCACTCTCATTTCATGTAGAACTTCGTCTCAATCCGCGTCAGTTCCACCCGCGTGATTCTAATTCCCTCAAAAGAATTATGTACCTACATCATCAGAAGTCTCTTCGTCCTCAGAGATTACAAGATCTTATTTTGCCACATTGATGATTCCTTGTTTGGCATTGACCAAATTCAGCAGTACAAGAAAGTCTGGCTTTTCGACAACTACTAGCTTTTTTACATCGGGATTTGCAGCTGCCGAAAATCACAGTTAAAACTTTATCTGGAGCAGCCTCTTGCGTCATTCTTATAGGGATCAGTTAACCCCTCTTTTCCAGCCCCAACCTCCAGCAGAAATTGCTCTTGCCAGCCAATTCTGGTAGAGACGATGGATCATTGACCAATGAAGATAAGTCTTACTCCTTCTAACGGTAAGGGAACAAGAACTGTGTCAGAAATTTTTACGGGAAGTGTATATCTTCAGAGATGTCGTTTCTGTCCGCTAGAAAATTTTAGGCATATTCGAACGCATGCGCGTGTTTCGCAGCAACGCCGTTAGACTGCCAGCAACCGCTCACTGATTTTATACCTGAGTTCACTACCCTCTCAATTTATGGATACTTTCTGAAAAAAGTCGCATTCTGAACATATCTCCAGGAATGTGAAATAATTCAGAAAGTACAATACGTACTCAGAGAATCATAATTCCATTCGAGAGGCCATATTTCAATGTTCTATATAAACTAGCCGATTTTTTTTCTAGAAGGTTCGTTATTGATTAAATCATCAAATGTTCAACACAATTCAAGGTTACTCAGTATCAAGAAAAACACCCCCGAATTATAAGTCAGAAAATTTTCTCAAACAAAACCGAGGATAATCTGGTAGAACACGGCTAATATATTCACCTCGCAAAGCACAAAGCTTCAACGAATCAAGGTGGCAATGACTCCTTACGAATTTATCAAGCAAAATGTGTACTCACTCATAGACATTCAACCGGAAATTTTTGGACACAGTTTCCATTACGATTGGATTTTGTAACCACTTCGAAGCTGATCTCGTGGGAAAGAGGGGAGTTTTTTCTACAATTAATTTGCTTTGGATTTTTGTTGAGCAGCTTTCAGTAATGAAAAACATCGACTAACTTGTCCAGTTATATGAAAAATGAGCCCATTTCTCATTCCCACCCAGTTTCAACCGGGCGTTAGACTACAAATGGAAAATCGCGTGTTTCTCCCTAACGACAAGATTCTTGGCAAAATTTGTGGGTACTATTTTTGTAGACAAATAACAAGCTACAACTTTCATGGAACATTTCCTCATGTCTCCATCAATTCTGGAGTTATAGCTAAATATGAGCATTCCGAAGGTTTTTGGATTTTTAGCGCTTTGGTATAGTAAAGAATTGATTGATGGATACTTTCGAATTCCTGAATCCAGAATTTCAGCTGTTTTGAAGTTTTTGTTGGGTCAATATTTCTATTGATTGGACTTACAATGATTTGATGAAAATATGTTTCATACGTCATCATTTTGGGGGAATTTCTGCATTATTCCACAGGACAAATGTTGAATGACAAATATTGGATTAAATGTTGAATGACAAATATTGAATATATTGAAATGGGATACTATGCTGATCTCACATTGAGCCAAATTTATCCAAGTATTACCAAATAATTCAGGTTATCGGGCCTCTTGTCCCAGTGTGCGCCACCAAAAAAAGTGTAGTATTATTATGCTTAGATATTTTCAGATATCGCGAGAATGTCCAGAGATATTTCAAATTCGTCGTCACTACAGTGCACTCCAAAATATATAACTTCTGACTGGTTCAGTATTTCTCGTTATTGAGGAAGTACTTGTGTGTACAGTATGGAAACTTTTTAACAAAAAATTAAACCGATAAAAAACGAAACTTAAAAATAAAATCAAAATGAACATTTCTGGTCTCATCAACTAAGATCCTAAACTAATATAAGTAACTAATTTTGAGTCGGCGCCAAACAAACAAACAAGCAACTTAATTAGGTAAAGCGTAAAATGATGGAAGCGGGGTACGCGGCGGCGACGCGTCCCTTCGCTGGAGATTGACAAGCGTTCTTGATGTAAATATCAGCCAGACAGCTACCCGAACTGGCACTCACGTGAGGGCACACGTCGTCGCGATAGGTTGTGCGGAGAGCGCATTTTTGGAATGTTATTGTTTATCGCTGGAGATTCCAAGTGGCATTTTTGTTTTGTTATTATGCTTTGATCATTACTTCAAAGTAATTCATTGATCTTCGTTGATTATTTGTTTGTGGCCAACTAAAAATTAGTTAGTTACATTAGTTTAGGAGCTAAGTTATTCAGACTAAAGAGTTTCATTCTGTTTTTTGCTTTTCAGTTTCTTTTTTGGTCGGTTTGATTTTTTATTGAAAAGTTTTTATTTTTTTGTTCTTTCTGGCCAAAATCTACTGATTGCTACCTACTTGATTTGGATTATTTTTAAAATAACTAATTAACCACCTCACTTATTTATTATTATTATTATTATTAACTATTATATACTATAACTAGTTGGTACCAGCGACTCCGTACACATTAAACTTTGTATTTTTGTGTCGACTATTACAAATTCACTCACCCCTTTAGGGACGGAATATTTCAAAATACTGAATCACGTATTTCATTATTTGTAACAAAGACCTCAAATACCAATTTTTATGCACCTCACTTCGAAACTCACAGAACCCTCACACGAACTTTCACCCCTCTTTCACTTCCCCCCTAGGGGTTGCATTCATAAAAATACTGAAATATGTATTTCTTTATCCCTGACAAAGAATTCAAATATAAACTTTCATAACCCTAACTTGGAAACTAACGGAACCCCCATACAAAGTTTCACCTTCCATTTCACCCCTTCAGGGGTTGAATTTCAGAAAACACTGAAATACATATTTCTTCTATTAGTAACAAAGACTTCAAATATCAATTTTCATGAGTGCAACGGAATTCCTTATAAACTTCCAATCCCAATGTAACCACCATTTGGGGGTTGAATTTACAAAAACACCGAGACATGTATTTTTCATTTGTAACGAAGTCCCCCAAATACCAATTTTCATGATCCCAACTTTAAAATTAACTATACAGACTTTCATCCCCCATGTTACCCCTTTAGGGTTGAATTTTGAAAAACCCTGAAAAATATTTATCTTTATTTGTAAAAAAGAGCCCAAATACTGATTTCCATGACTCTTATTTCAAAACCAACTGTACTTTCACTTCCACCCCCCTTCTTAACCATCTTCTCACCCCTCTAGACATGGAATATCAAAAACAGATGTCGTCAAAATTGTAGTTTTTACGTCCAGCGGTTTATCGTATATCAGTCAATCAGTGGGTCAGTTAGTCAGAACATGTAATTATATGTGTACATATTACCCCAAACTCAAGGTAGTTGCTGTGAACCGTTGAGGAGATCCCTCGACTGTCTTCTGTCTTCATCATCAGATGAAATCCGGATCTCCATTATGTCGTAGTGTCATCAGAACTACATATGTGTGCCAAGTTTCAACAGAATCGGTTCACAGGGGTAAAATCGATAAATAATCCCCTATTTTTCTAACCCGGAGGGTGTTATTTTTTTTTTAATGGGATCTACTTCCAAGCACACTCCATACAATAAAAAAGGATCATCTGAATCGGATAACCCAATACAAAGTTATGCGTGGTAGAATCGTTTGAGGAAGTAAAAATTCTGTGGGTCAACCAACAATCATCCATTTTCCTACCCTTAGGGGTGGAATATACGCATCGACAAGAGAACCTCCTCCTGTTTTTTGTCGGTTGAAAATCACGTACTTCTGTATTTCGCATTAATCCAAATAGAAAAATGCATGACGTATCCCGAATCAAACAGCCGTTTCTTCACGTACTCCATATGCCAAATCTCCCCAACTGGCTCCAACCGAAAATATATTGTCCACTCACATAATACCTTGATGGAAACGTGAAATTACGAGATGATCGTTAAACGCCAGCATCTTCTAGAATTCACAGCAGGCGATAGATTATATCCAGATACATAACATCTGCTGTGGAATCTCTCTCACCATTATATTCTACTCATGTTCAATCATTGGAATTCATGTCATAAACCGAAATAACTTCGGAAACGGCGGCAATATTATTGTATCGATTTCATATCACTTCTCCGCTTCAGCTCCGTTCTTTCGTTCACTTGAGAATAAACAGAGATATTTTTCTGTATATCTTACCAAGTTTGCTTGTTGATAGGTTGACTACGGCGCATTTGGAAAAAAACATTTCACTTATATCTTGGATACCAATGACTTATTATTTTCCCTTTCACTACTTCTGAAGTAGGTGTGGCTTCGGATATGACCTAAACAATATGAGTTTATAATTGACTCTTGCACTTTTTAGTTTCTAAGGTAAGTTGTCCTAATTTTTGTGGCAGTTGGAATTAATCAAAAGATCGCAAGCAGTTAATGTCACGAAGCCCGGTTTTCTGACGAAAATAAGCACTTGTATTATTAAAGTTGTTCATACATTATAACCTGTTTGAGATTCATACAATCACGGAGTTAGTTGTATGAACCTCTTGAACTTTATACTCATAAGGTAGATATTCACCCTGAATTATGTGGCATTGAGCTCCAGGAACTGAAAATATCAGTACATATCACCCTCCGGGGACTTCGGATTATTTTTGGAAAATTTGGAATGCCTCTTGGTGACTTCAATATTCATTTTAAAATCATAAATAATCCAATGTTCAATGAACTTTTATGTGTGTTGAATTCCTTCGATCTTCGAGTTGCTATCTATGAAAACACCAGAATCACACCAAAAAAATCTAGTTCCTAGATAACATTCTGACAAATTTCGACTCAGAACTCATTGAGACTAGTATTTTAGAACTATGTCTTGCTGATCATGCAGGATAATATATAATAATAAATGAAAAAACGAATTATCATCAGTTCTTATTCATAAGAAAGAGCTATCAAAACTTCGAGTATAGAAAAAATGAGAAAGGGGTAAAATGAAACAGACTGGAGTATTATCAGTAAAAAGGAATTTCATGCAAATTATCTTTCGAGATTTTTAGTCGATACCTACCATTCTCTAATACAAGACAATTTTAAGAAGAGAAAGAAATCTTCAAAGAAAACTCGGTGCATACTGTGGTTCAACGGAGAGCTGTAAGCTCAAAGAACTATCTTGTCAAGTGTCAAAATAATAGCTGAAATAAGCAATTATTCAGATGATGCAAATGAGTATAAATTACTAAAAAAAGAATATGACGAAAAAGTTAGATACTAAAAAATGTGAATATAATCAACATATCTGCTCGGCCGAAAATAAATCAAAAGCTACTTAGCAGGTTATAAACTTCAGGAGAAATAAAACCAAATCTCCTCCACAAACGAAAAAAAAAATACTTCAAATGATTTCAATGACCATTTTGTGGGAGTAGCTGAATCTATTATCAAATTTCTACATGTTATACCCAAAAATAATCTTTATTCAAAAATCATTTTTCTTTTTTTTTATATACACTAACTTTGCATGTAAAGTTATGGATACAATAAACCTTCTGAAAAATTCCTCATGACTTGTACAGTAGGATCATAAAAGAAACAGCACATATTATCATCGAACCATTAACCGAATAAATAAATCTCATTTTTAGTAGTGGACAATTTCAAGATTTTTTTAAATATTCAGAGGTCATTGTGGGGACACATCACTTATTGACAACTATCATCCTATTTCAATCATATGTATATCCTCTAAGATAGTGGAAAAAATTTCAAAACATAGACTAACAAAATATTTTGAATACAAAAAAAATGTTTGTTACACTCAGTTTTGCTTTCGATTTGGATGTTCAACTACAGCGGCGGTGATGAATGTGGTGAGACGAATAGTTGAGGAAAACCATACAGCTATCACGCTGTGAGACCTGTCAAAGGCTTTCGACTGTGTCGATCATGACATTATACTACAAAAGTTGTACTTGTACGGCGTTAGAGGAGTTGCTCTTTCTCTCCTGGAGACATACCTAATAGATCGTTTCCAGGCTGTCTATTACAAAAATAATACATCAGACTTCAAAGGAGTGGAATGCCTCTGTATTGAGATCACTTTCATTCATTAATTATATAAACAATCTTGCCAAATTTATGTCACCGTACATATGTGTTCTTTTTGCTGATGACACATCATTCATCTTCCCAAACTCGTACTACGATTTACTGTTAGATCAATCCATAGAAATTGAAAAAGAAGCAGAAAAATCGTTTATAGCATATTATCCCAAACTGAATAACTACACATATCGGAGATTAACCATTCCTCAGATCATATCAAACAACAAAAAGAGAATGTTTAGTTATTCGGTATCACATTAGATCACAGGAATGCTCACAGGGAGCAACTTAGGCACAAGCTATTTAGTGTACTGTTTCTCTCACGCCAGCTGAAGCACATTTCCAATAGTGATACTCAAAGAACAATATATTTTTCTCTATTTCAGTCCAACATGAGATATGCCATTCCTCTTTTGGGTAATTCATATGCAGCAAGTGCCAGTTCTTCTTGAAAAAAACCAATAAAAATGTTGGCTGATGTAGGCTTGAGAGAATCTTGCCGATCATTATTCTTGAGATTCAAAATGACGACTCTTCCTTCCTTATGTTTACGAAGTACTCATTGACATCCATAAGAGAACAGGTAGCCTCATTTTTCAAAGTAGTATTCACAATTACAATCATAAAAATGCTGAAAGTATCAGAATTTTTCGATGTAGGGTCTCTATATCACAGAAAAATCATCTGGATTATGAACTATGCAACGTGCTTCCTCATTATCTTGAAATATTAGATCCCAATGAATTTAAAACAATCATGAAAACATACTTTTCAAATAATTGTTTCTACTCTGTCAGTTGAATACTCTGAGAATATTTCAGAAACTTCTTTTGTAGATGAGAACAAACTCACCAAATTTCAAATTTCAATTCAAAATACTGATAGGTTTCTGTGTGGCTTGTTTCTTTTCACATATTCTATCTACATATCTATGAAGACAAAATTTCTTTGGTGGAAAATCACGATTACTCAATGATTATCTCGTGTAACTCAGCAACAAAAGCTGGCATTTTATTATTTTATTTTTTGCATTCAAAATTGAAATTGTGTAAAATTATTTTTTCCTGTCTATTTGAGGAAGCAAATCCGTTTCTAGGAAGTTATGACATCATAAACTGTTTCTAATAATCTAATAGAAACTGATGTCCTTTCTCAACAAGACGTCAGATAGAAAAATAGATTTTAACGCAATTTCTATTTTATTGAATGTGATAAAAACCTAGAATAATAAAATGACAGCTTTGGTTCCTAAGTTACACGAGAAATATATCAGGTGATCGTTATTTTGATTTCCTTTGAAAATTAATAATTATTTATAACAAAAAGTATATTTATATACATCATCCTTTCTAAACATTCATTTCATAACCAAATTTGTACATCCGACCAAATTTTCCTTCGAAATAAGTTGTATACATTTCCGGGGGTAATACCACGAGTGCTTTAAAATTACGGATACATTTTTACAAATGCGTATTTTCTCAAAGTTTCAAGTGTCCGAAGGATGAATGAAATTTGCAAAGAAAACAAGCATAAGTGAAAAATTATTTGGTTAATTTAAAAGCACTCGTAGTATTTCGAAGTGTTTCGCGAATTCAACAACATAACTTTACTAACCAAAAATCAAATTAAGAATTTTCATTGAGTAATAAATTTTGAAATCATAATAATATGCAGTCATTAACAATATTATTTAGGTAATTTTACTAACTATTCAACACTATAATCCCAATATGAAAATCATTCATTTGTTGAATAATAATTAGAAGTGCAATTATGGTAATTCTTAATAATATTTTATCTTCCTGAATTTTGAGTCCTGATTCCGTGATACAAATTATGTCGTACTGCATATCACACACCGATTTATAAATCATTAAATTTTGTTCTTGAGCCTCTAGTATTCTGGTATAACAGGGAAAGCGGTTTAGTTGCCATTTCTAACAAGGGAGTGCAATGCAACTATTTACGGGAGTTTTAACGGGATAGTTTGAAGAGATAACTGTCTAAGAAGATGAGTATAGGACAAAATTCTTAATTTTCATGGATTTTCATATCATTGATCCAGCATGCTCTGCGGAAATCACATTCTGCTGGACAAACTGATTGATATTCCATGAAAAATATTGTTTACATTCCTGAAATGGTCTTTGAAAGTTAATAATTTCACTACTTCCATTTGTGAAGTTTTGTTGTATAGTATTACTTCTATTCACTTCGAATTCAAAATAATTTCAACAAACTGTGGTCTGCTTGAGCTTATCAAAAGGATAAGCCATTATTCATCAATATCATACATAAAAACTTCAACACCGTTTGTCTTGCTTCAATTGTCCAAAATTAATTTCAATTGATGAAATGATACAGCTCATAACCCAAAAGTGTCATATTTCCATTCCACGTTCATTCCATTCTCGTACTCGTACTGTACAAACAACGAGAATTCGTTTGGATAATTCTGCTGCTTTATTGTGAACTTTGTTATCAACATCGGATCGAAATCCACGATATACCATGTTGTATCCGTTCGCTTTATCATCACCTGACATTTGCGGAAATTATTTCGCCTACAATTACTTGCACGAAACGATAATCACTTTCAAATTGAATGGAACCCAAATAAAAATCACCGATTTGCACAGTTTCATACTTTCGTTATAATATGTGATTTTCTATAGATTTGGGGGTGCTTGGTACGAAAATGATATTAGAAATTTCCGTCACGTCTCATTGGAAAGATATTTGTTAACTGAAAAATTAGTTGAATGAAAAGAAAATATTAAAAATGAATATTTTTATCTTTCTTTTTATAACTTTCTTGATCATAAGTTTTCTTGATAACAGACCAGCAGTTATCTCCTAGGTGCTTCCGTCCCAAAAACCCTTGTGTGTGTGTCCAAAATTTTTAATTCTTGGTGAAAACGATTGCCATGCTCCTCACTCACAGCGCAAAAAAAAAGGACAGGTGTGAGTCAAGAAAAGATATCTTGAGAGACATCTTCACGCTCATTGCATGGCAGTTTTTCAATAAATCAGCAATAATTCATCTATAATTATAATATCGTCTTTGTGGTTTCCTAAAAATCTCTTGACGACCATTTTGAGGTACTTCCAAGCGTTTTTTTGCAGTTAAAAGGTTCACAAAATCATAATGTTATATTAATTCACATATCTGCGGACTCACAGGAACTCCCTCTTTCAATTTGGCGTCTGAAATAATAATAATCATAATAATATCTTTATTCAGAGATAATGGGTTTACAATAAAATCTATAGATAGATGTGAATAAAGTTGGTTAGCGATAAGTGCTGTAGCACTTGTTTCGCAGAAAATACAAAGGAATTCAATAGAATTTGTGAACGTGTAGGTCGTAGGAACAATACATTTGAGAGTACGGTAATCTCAATGCAATATAACTGAGTTACATAACATGGAAAAATCAATATAAATGAAAAAGTATAAACAGAATAAATACATTTAGACTAACGAGAAAATTATTTTTTTTAAATTCACTTACACAGTACAATATAAATCTGCCACAGTTTATTCGAAAAAGATGAATAAAAAAATATTAAAATATTAAAAGCTCAGTGTACAATTTATGAAATGTCAACTTAAAACTAGACAATTTAGATTAACATACACACATACATACACATTTTCAAACATTTTTCATTTCCACCAAATCAGCAATTTTTTTTCGTTGTTGACTGTATATGAATGACTTCAATTCTTTCTAATATGATGCCAGATAGTTATTTTTTTGTATATGGGTTGGGACAGTGTTATACAATTTTGGAGACATATAGTTATAGGACCGTTGGCCGATAGATTTTTGTCTGTTCGGAACTATGTGCTGGTTTTTTTTGCCTTGTATGTTAAGGATGACTCGGTAGGTTGGAGTCATGTTTATTTTTCTGATATTAATGTTGTAATAAAAAAGTTGGCGAGTATCAAATACTTGAGCTGCGGAAAATAGTGTATCAGATGGCTATTTAGCTTCTTTAGACATAATCAGCTTGAGGAATCTTTTTTGTAGAAGTTCTAGGGGATAAATATGGGTCTTCAAGGCTCCTCCCCAGACAATTATACCATATCGTAGATGACTCTCGACTAATGCGTGGTATAATACTTTGAGTTGTTGAAAATTCAATATATCTTCAACGTATTTGAATTTATAAATGATCATTCTTAGCTTTTTGCATACATAATTAAATACATAAAAAATACGCAGAGAAATGTTGTGTAGATATTGGAAAGCACTATTTTTATCCATGACTTTGACGGAATTTTTAATCAGGTTCAATCTAATGTATAATTATGTTAGAATAAGATTCTGAGCATCTATTGAAGATTCAGGCGATACTTTTTTTGATAAATGATGTTACCGCCCTGTTCAAGGCCACAAGTTATCGCAAAGTCATGGTGTATTATCTGGTATGGTGTATTCTGTTTGAGAACGTAAACGGGAATTTTGGGAGAGTATATTCTGTTTGTATGTGCTACATAATTTTCCATTTCATTAGAATTTGTTATCGATGTTTTCACCTGCGCCATCTGTTGAGAAATCACAATCTCCCATTTTCCAAATAGTATTATTGATGCTTCCAGCTACTGTATCGAACCGTTAACCAGTTTATACCAATTCGACATATCGCTATGAAAATTATTACCTCAATTTACTGAAATAATGGACCACGGACAGAACATCCGACTCCCGTTCACTAACAAGTTATCACATAATGAACTGGAATAACTTCAGCGAAAGTCGCAATATTATTTTATCGATTACACTTCACTTCTTCAGGAGGAGTTCCGTTTCCGCGTTTATTTTTGAATACACGAAACTCATTCATCTCGATACTCATTTTTCATTCCAGATTATATCATGGCATCATTTCAGTAATGTGTTCTATATTCTCCGTATAGCCTCAAATCATTCCAGATGAAAACATAGGCTGCTTCCGCTCGAGAATAAATGATGTTGCTCCTAAGATATTATTCAAATGAATCTGTTATGATGCCTCGTGGATTCCAGTAGGGGTGGGATATTTCATGATGAATAATAAATGGAATCTCCGAAAATCAAGAGAAACGGGTTGTCTTCCAGTGTTTCTGTTTTAGGATTCGTACGGGACATATAGAACCCAGCCACCATCATATCATAAGGAGCATGGCATGGGTAAATGTTACATCTATTGTTTATGATGAATCTGAATCTTTGAGAATAAAAATTTTCATCATAAGATTAAATGAAAAATAAAACTTATTCGGGACATGCAATGAAATATCTCGGTTCCATATTTTTTCACAATGTAAAGTATATAAATATATATACATATATAAATATATATATATATATATATATATATATATATATATATACATATAAATATATATATATATATACATATAAATATATATATATATACATATAAATATATATATATATATATAAATAAGGATTGTTGATTGCGACCGCAGTCTTCTTCAGGGTTTTTTTTTGCTACAAAAATATTTTTCGTTTAAAGTGACAAGTTTATATACTAGCAAGAATATGGACTTACCTGAAAAAGTTCAGAATTACATGGACAAATTAGCTAGGCCATCATTTTGACATTTCTTCTTTTTCTTCATGGTGAGCACAAACAATAAATAGTCTCTTGTGAAAGGAATTTGCTAAACACACCACCCACGTGTTGGTATTCAACAATGTTGTTCTACTACTGAAATGACATTGTAGTCATATTGACGACGTTTTTTGCGTTCAGATGGAAAATTGGTACGGGGTTCTATTGTTTAGTTGCTGTGGGTTTCGCCAGCTTTGCCGAGGGACGATGTGCATTAATTTTTGGGCAGATGGCGTGATAGTTGTGCGCAGTGTTGCTTGTTTAAATGATATTATGATATAGCTGGTTCAAATTTGTGCGGTTGTTCATTCTGTTCGTTTTTTTTTATATGAATCATTTCGAGAAAATATTTTTTTTTTAGTATTGAATTCGGTGGTCAAAATTTTGGTTTTCGTGTAACTAAAATCATGATTTGAATTTTTTATGGGATTCAATACGGTTTTCCAAATATTGGGATGTTCCAAATAGTGGGATGATATATACGTTGTTGCATGTTGGGTCGTTGCATGGTCATGCAACGACCATCGTATATATCGAACAAACATCCCAATATTTGTAAAACTGTATAAAATCCCATGAATACGCTAAAACCGCATCCACAGCTCCAAACACACATGAAAAAAATACAAATCATGATTTTAATTACACGGAAATCAAAATTTTGGCTACTGAATTCAATACTAAACAAAGAGAATTTCTTGAAATGATTCATATAAAAAAAACGAACAGCATAAACAACCGCACTGGCATCACAAATTTGAACCAAATATATCATAATATCATTTGAGCAAGCAACACTGCGCACAACTATCACGCCAGAAGACCCGTTATTGCTCCACCTTGGTTCCTTCTCATCCTGAGTAGTTTTTCAGTTCTGCGCCTTAACTGTTCCCAAATAAATTATATCCCTGGGTTCATGAGAGGGACTTCTTTCCAGCGCTCTCTTCGTTTTCATCAGCTCTTTCATTGACCTCAATGCCACAGTGTCCTAGAACACACATCAAAGTTATTTTTTTGTGTTCTGCAAGGGACTGAGTTCTTCTCGTTATTTCGATACCAGTTTTGATACATATTTTGATCCGTGCGTTTAGCTCTCTCCTCATGTTGTTTTATCTAGCTCATTGCGAGATTGCGTACACTTCCGCTTGGAATACGGAAGTATTTATAGCCAGTGAAGTGTTCAGTTGAGATTTTCACCTCTCATTGTATATTCCAGCACCAGTTCCTTCCTTGGTCTCGGATATGTCTGTGTACCAGATCCTCTCTCCAGGTTTATCCATTCCCTTCGATCTTGCATAATCATTTCAAAGTGGAATAACTAGAATAATTTGTAATATCTGTTTATACTCTTTTACGTGGTTTGTACACTTTTATGTATTTTATGTACACTTTTATGTATTTTATGACATGTGCAGCCATACGATAAATAAATAAATTTCAAAGTTGGTGTTGAAAAAGTACCTAGCAGTTGTATGATCTTTACCTTGTTGTGTTCCGATCTGTTGCTCGTGATTCGTAGCCTTGAAAGCCCTATTCTTGGCTCACCCGTGATTGTTGTGTCAATCGCGGGAAATTCCAGTAGCGCTTCCATAGCTGCTGATGGTGTTGTTATGCTGAGGCAGGAAGGTCCTTGTACCCTGCTAAACTCAGCGGCGGCTACATTTTGGGTTATCTTTGTCCACCATACCGAAGATCCGTAAGTGATCATGGGTTTTACCATAGTGTTTTATGTCCAATAGACCATTTTGAAACTCAGCCCCTATGTTTTTTCGTGTGTTCATCTGGCTACCCCGGGATATATAACTCCTCCCGGCAGCTTTCTTCTTCGGGTGAGAGCTACAATGGTTGATTTGGAGGGCCTGATATTCAAACCCTCTTCGTTAATCCATGTAATGATCAGATTCAGTGCCGTTTGCATTCTTTCCCTAACTGTGGTGTTGAATTTTCCTTGGACTATGATGATTATGTCATTTGCATACTGTAATATTCTGGAACTAATACACAATATAAGTTTAGGTACTCATTTATTGTTCCTGAATATTATACTTCACACATCTAACATCAAATCGTACATGCCATATACATTGCCTGGTGTCGCTCCGCGACACCTGTGTTCCATTAACTCTTAATTAGCGCATGCGCTAATTAAGAGGTACAATATATCACATATCTTCCCCCTTAAAAAAATACATAATAATCGTAATACCTTTTAAAATTTCGGTATAGGTTAACCTATAAATTACATAACAATAGAAATACATTTTACATTTCTGTGTAGATTAATCTATCAATTGGCTGTTTTACTCTTTTTGGTCGTTCTCTTACTTTTTCCCTATCTGATATGTTAGGGCTCTTATCAGTTTCTGAAGAACTATTTGATTCATCTACAAAAATATCCTTCTCCTGACTGATACAATTCTCATCAGAATTATTATCTGTAATGCCCGTTTGGTTTTCTTTCAAAAGTATTTCGAAATGCTGGTATTTTTTTAATTGATTTAAATGTCTCTTCCATGTAATACCATTCACTTCCGGAATTGTTACCAAATATGTAGAACGACCAATTTTTTTCAAAATTGTACCTTTAACCCAAACAATTTTTGGTGAATTACGGTAATCTTTGACAGTCACTTGTTCACCTACACTAAATTCTAATAATCTCCTACCTTTATAATATTTTATCTGTTTCTCCTGTTGTACTGAAACTCGATTTTCAATGTCTGAATTTGTAACCTGTATTTGTTTTTCTGGCATCATCAAGTCAAAACGTGTTCTTAATTTTCTTCCAAACATTATTTGAGAAGGACAAACTCCCGTAGTACAATGAATTGTATTACGATAATCAAATAGAAAGTTATTCAATACTTTATTCAATTCGATGATTCGATTTTTTCCCAGTGCATTTTTGAGGGCATTTTTCACGGTTTTTACAACGTTTTCCGCCGCACCATTTGAAGATGGATGAAACGGAGGGGAGGTGACGTGGCCTACCGCATTCTGAGATAAAAATAACTGAAATTCTTGTGAGGTAAATGTACTAGCATTATCCGTTACTAAAGTACATATGTGGAAGCCCAAATTTGGAAAACAGCGTTCTCAACACATCTATGGTTCTTTTTGATGTAATTGTATCCATTACAAAAACTTCGACCCACTTTGAGTAAGAGTCTAGAACAATCAAAAACTGTTTGTTCAAAAATGGACCAAGAAAATCTAAATGCAATCTCGACCAAATTCCAGTTGGATACGGCCACGGATTCAAAACTGCCTTGTTAGGAGACTTTTTATTGGTGAGGCAATTTTCACAAACTTTGCAAATTTCTTCGATCTGTCTATCTAATCCGGGCCACCAGAAATATGATCGGGCTAAGCTCTTCATTTTCACTACCCCCATATGGGTCGAATGTAGCTGTTGTAGCAAAGGTAGTTGTAATAATTTTGGAATTATTATCCGATTGTTCCATAAAATACAATCCGATTCTAAACTCAATTCGTTTCTCACTCTGAAAAATGGTTTGAATTTGTTCTCAACTGTTCTAGGCCAACCAGTGAATACAAATTTTTTAATTTCACTTAAAAAGGAATCTTTCAAAGTTTCCTCGCGAATCAATGAAAATTTCAACGGAAAATCATTATTCTCAGTGAACTAGTTTATAAAATCTATTTCTGGGAAATTATTCTCAAAACCTTCTTCCATTTCAAGTGGCAATCGTGATAGGGAATCCGCATAATTTTTCTGTGATTGTACATATTCAATATTATGATCAAAATTTGCTAAAATTAACGCCCATCTACGTAGCCTATTCGCTGAGAACTGGGGAATTCCCTTTTCGGGATTAAATATGTATGTCAACGGTTTGTGATCAGTAATCAAAGTAAATTTGATTCCATAAAGGTATTGGAAAAATTTTGTTACCCCAAAAACTAATGAAAGGGCTTCTTTTTCGATCTGACCCATTTTTTGTTCCGAACTTGATAAAGTTCGGCTCGCATAAGCAATAGGTTTTTCCGACCCGTCCGGCATCACGTGACTCAGAACTGAACCGATACCATACTGAGAAGCATCCGCACACAAACGTATGGGAAATCCCGGGTTGAAATGGACTAAGACGTCCGCCGATATTAAAATTTCTTTCACCTTATTAAATGATCTGTCACACTCATCCGACCAATGCCATCTCACATTGGCTTTGAGTAATTTATATAAAGGATGTACGGTCATGGCCAGATTAGGTATAAATTTTCCATAAAAATTTATCAATCCCAAAATTGATTTTAATTGCGTTACATACTGCGGTACTGGCGCATTTTTAATCGCCAAAATTTTATCTTCCGATGTATGCACCCCCTTTTTACTGATAACAAATCCTAAATATGAAATTTCAGATTTGAAAAATTCACATTTTTCTAAAGCAATCCGTAATCCGGCATCTTTCAACCGAGTAAAAACCTTATTCAATCTCTCAATATGTTGTTCACGATTACCCCCTGTAACTAATATGTCGTCCAAAAAAACTATGGTTCCTTCAATATCTTGTAACAAGGAATCCATTATTTTTTGAAATTTGGATGGCAGGCTTGCTATGCCATAAGGAGCCCTAGTATACTTAAACAATCCCCTATGGGTGGAAATCGTGACTAATTTTTTTGATTCTTCATCTAACAAAATTTGTTGATAGGCCGAAGATAGGTCTAATTTTGTAAAATGTTCACCTCCTTGTAACTTTACCAGCAGGTCCTCTATTTTTGGTAAGGGATATTTATCAATTTCTATATGGGAGTTAAGTGTTACTTTGAAATCCCCGCATATCCTAACACTACCTCCTGGTTTCAAAACAGGGACGATGGGTGTACCCCAATCGCTATAATCAACTGGTTCTATAACACCCAAAGCCTGTAACCTCTCCAGCTCCGCTTCCACCTTTCCTTTTATTGCGTATGGTAGCGGACGAGCCCTAAAAAATTTTGGTGTTACCGAATCAGATTTCAAGTTAATTTTTATTACGCCCTTTGTAAATGTGCCAATTCCGGGCTGAAATACATCTTTATAATTTTCCCTTAAAAATTGGAGGTCTTTCGGAAAATCTATGAAATTCAATTTTGAAATACTTAGGTCAAAACGACAAAAAAAATCTCGTCCCAGTAATGGCGGACCTGTTGCATTCTTAATAACATAAATATCCAAACTAGATTTCTTATTTTGATAAATTATGTTACATTCAATATAACCTATAGGAGAAATTTCGTCCCCATTGTACAGTTTGAAAATTTTACTCGTAAATATCAAAGGTTTGTCACTGAAATATTGCTTATAAAAGATTTCTGAAACAACACTAAAGCTAGATCCTGTATCTAATGTAAAAACAAAAGTGTTGTTTTCAATAATCACGTCAATGTTAATCGAATTTACTTGACTATCAATATTAAATAAGGAATAATCAGATGATTCCAGAAAATGCTGTGAGTTTGGTTTATTGTCATTGTTTTTACTTGGGCACACAGGTGCTAAATACCTTTTTTTTGCATTTATGGCAAAAACAGTCTCGGAATGAACACCTCGCTTTTTCGTGATTCGTCCTACCGCAAACCTCACATTTTGGAAACGTTTGTTGATTGGAAATAGATGAATCATGCGCCTTACCATTGTCGTGACCACTCCTACCGGCTCGATTTGTCGGTAGAACATTATGTCTTCCTGAATAGTTACCAGCATAATGAATTTCTGGCTCGTGTTTTATGAAAACGGCTGACTCGCTTTGGACAGATGGATGGGCGGCTGATTTGGTGGTTGCAATATTTACCACTGCCTCCAGTGTCACGGTAACTTTCTCCTCGAAAGGCGGTCTTGAACTGCACCCCTGTCATATCCAATTATGAACTGATCTCGTAACACCATCTGAAGATGGTCCACACCAAAGTCACACAAAGCTGCTAACTCCCGTATTCGTGCACTCCACTCTCTGGCCGATTCACTAGATGATTTACGCGCAGTGTAAAATTTATAACGCGCGGCAAAAACTGGCAAACTTATTTTGAAATAATCTGACAAAAGTTTAATCAAATCATCATACTTTTTTGTCTCTGGTTCCACAGGTAAACATAAATTATGCACCAACTTGTATGCATCCTCGTTGAATGTGTTTAACAGGATTGCTTTCTTACGGTCCTCTTCCGTAATCGCATTCGCTTTGTAATAATTTTCGATGCGCCTTTTAAATATCCCCCAGTCTGAATTTGCCGGGTCAAATTCGCGTAAATGGCCGATGCTGGAAACAGCCATTTTATACACTCTTCACTGAAACACGTGAATTACTTCAGTTTGACTCGTGGGTTCTTTTAGAATAAAATTAATTTGAACTATATTCCACTGTAAAAACGTCCTCGTCGCCACTATGTAATATTCTGGAACTAATACACAATATAAGTTTAGGTACTCATTTATTGTTCCTGAATATTATACTTCACACATCTAACATCAAATCGTACATGCCATATATATTGCCTGGTGTCGCTCCGCGACACCTGTGTTCCATTAACTCTTAATTAGCGCATGCGCTAATCAAGAGGTACAATATATCACACATACCCAAAAGTTTTTTGTCCACTACTTCATTGTGTGATTAGCAAGTCCCTTGTGGACAACCCCTGGTGACCTTGACGGCCAGTGTTTCTCCCACTAGAAAAGAGTGGATTATTCTTTCTCTTAGCGTGCTATTCACCTCCAGCACGTCTCATTGATGTCTTTTTTCTCAATGTCCTTGAGATTGAGTTTGGAGATGTATTGGTTAATGCTCCTTCCGAATCTAGGAATGCACTATGGATACGTTACTATTTCTCCAAATAAAAAGGGAATGATTATAAATAGTAGTAGAAAGAGTAGAAAATATAAAGAAATATATTTTCCACGCATAGCCGGCATTGCATTAACTGACATGACACTTTTTGGAATTCTTATGGAAAAATTTTTCCTCTACTCTGCCGAATTTTCCATGAATTTTATATTTTTTTTGACAAATAAAGTAAGATTACAATTTTTTTGAAGAATATATGAATTTGAAACTGCATTAGGTATTATTGTTGTATATACTAGATATTTTCCACTGGGAAATGTTATTTTGTGAAAAGATATGAATAGATTGTGCCAAGTTTGTCGATATCACTCTTATTCATATTTCTCTCATAATTATAGGTGCTTTCTACCAAGAACGAAATATCCAATAAATAGAATCACTAGCCAAACTTCAAAATCTATCATTACTGGCCACAAAAGTTATTGAAAACTCCAAATACATTATTGTGCACTCTCGTATCATGTAATGAATGGAAATAATCCAATGAACTATGAAGAAACAGAAATAATTTTCATAGAATCAATTCAAACAAAAATAATATTTTTGGAATTGTTGGAAAAATCATGAATATCAGACAACTTAGCAAAAATAATATATACCACCAAAATAAAACAACATTCATCATATATTGGGAATCCAAAATAACGGATACTCCCTCTGGTGTCGATTTTTGAAACTATACATAAGTACATCGATTGCTTTTTGAAACATTAATGTTTGGGAAAGAAGGGAATTTTTGTGGTATAGTGGACAAATCATTAAATTAAAGAAGAAAAGCATCCTCAAGTGGCAGTCGAACCCACGACCTAATGATCTTTAGCCATACGCTCTACCAACTGAGCCATTCGAGGACATATGAATCGACACACACTCGTGAATCCTCAGTTCCACAATTTAATATTCATGGTAGAAATGATTCGAAAATCAAACGTACTTATCACTAAACGTCGAGATCCATCAGCTGACACTCAACTTCATCGTTATTTGACGATTTCAGTAGCAGATTCAAGCAGATGATCTCTAACCACTGATAAGATTTAGCCAAATATATAATGAGAAAGTGGAAATATTGGTTCCAAAATACATATAATGAAAGAAGGGAATTTTTGTGGAATAGTGGACCAATTAAGAATTTAAAGAAAAAAGCATCCTCAAGTGGGAGTCGAACCCACGACCGTATGATCTTTAGCCATACGCTCTACCAACTGAGCCATTCGAAAACATAGGAATCGACACACACTATGATTTTAGCCATTGTATACTCAAAACTTGTCGAATATCTTGTGATTGTTGTTATTCAATGAAATTCTGGTTTACTTGGTGAATGTTCTGTTTACTATTGTATGTACTCGAGTGAAAAAAATTAGTGATTCAATTTCAACTCATTATTGTTGTGTATCTCAATGTGACTCTCTTGGGAAAAATGATCCCGTTGTACTGGAACAAGTTTTCATCATTTTCCGTGAGAATATGAACGTAACGGTCTGGTTTAGACTAATCTGGGAGTGAGTGACAGAAAAAGAAAAGAGAGTTGAAGGTATATTAATGCAACGTTACCTCATAACTATGCCCATTAACTAGGACTGTACCTAAGAATTTTATGATGTTTATGCACTTTTCAATTAGTTTTTAGTTCTTAAATGAAAACATAACCACAATATTTTCAATATGTTTATTCTGTCCAAATTCCAAAATTGAAATCAAATAAAGGAAACATGTTTAGCACTTTCTTATTGCTTATTTATTCTACTGAGAAATCCATGTAGAAACCTGCAGACAACTTGGGTATGCTGCAAGGCATCCCAATGGTAGGCAAAAAGAAAATGGACATTTTCAGAAACTGGTGAATTTCATGAGGAAAAAAGATGTGGAGCACTATATCAAATTCACTATGTTGTGTAGTGTACACTGTTAAACGCAGACTGACAGTTGTGATCAAAATATATAAAAATATAGCAAATCTGCGCAGGCGCATTTTCCTTTTGACCTAAGCCCTTAGTTTTTAGTTAAAAGTTGGTCCACTTTCTGATAATAGTTAATAGTTCTAGTAACGATTCCATGAACGTTCAATTGACATGCTATTGTTGAACTCTCAGTTATTAGTTCTTAGTCATGGGCTTAGTTATTAGTAAGTGTAAAATTGCATAAATCTTCCATAAGAGAACATATCGAAGATTATTTCTAAAGTATGGAAAAAGAGTGACTCTATACATATACATATATATATATATATATATATATCTATATACATATATATATATATATATATATAGATATATATATATATATATATATATATATATATATATATCTATATATATGGCACATTTCCATACTATCTTGTTTGTTTGAGATGAAATTAAAAAACTATTGTTGGTTTTATTCCAATTCGAACATTCAAAAATTGTAGTTTTCAAAATAATTCATAATAATAACTCCAGATGACTTCACTAAATTGTCAAGAAGCTACGGAAAATACTCGAACTCAAAATAGGTGTATAACCTCTAAAAATACAGACAAACAATATACTAATGTCTGGTTTGCATTTTTGGCACTCTGGGGCTGGCATCTAATCTTGAATTCCCAATAACGATAATAAGTCTTAAAACGTCTGTCAGTGTGACAAATTTCGTTCTTGAGAATGTAATCAAAATTAGTATATCAGTCTATTCAATTTTTTTCAAAACAAATATTCATTTTTTATTTTTGTTATCATATTTTATTTGTAGCTTCGAAAAAAAAAATATAAAGTTTTTAAAAAGCAGAGCATAAAAAATTATTTTCATAGAAAACAGTCCGATTCAATAGTATTTCATCTCTCTTCCTCTCTCTCTGTCTAGGAAAAATAAAAACTATTTTTATTATTTTTATCATGATTTCTGAAAAACATGGATGGGTCGTTCGAGCAGCGAAATACTTTTTTAAATATCTCTATTGGATCAGTATTTATAGTGGTTTCATTTTGATTTTCGAAATGTTTCATTTTTAGTTTTTTCCATAAAACTTTTGTCTCGATGGCGTGTTATACAGGGTGAGTCAGAAGTACTTTGTCAGACTTCAGGAGGTGATTCCTCACAATATTCTAATATGAATTGTCCAAATACTTATATGTCCGGAAACGCTTCGTTTCCAAGACACAGGGTATTTAAGTTTTATTTTTATTTTCGTTTTTTTTAATACCTTTCGAAATACTGACCTTAATTGAGCGAAAATTGGTATTGAGAGGTTTTTTGAGGTGTCAAATTCGATCCTGACGTTACTCGAGGGGGGCGCCACCTACAAGTCTTCCCCTTTTTTGAAGATTCATAACTTTGTTGAGCGTTCTTCTAGCACATTTTTCAGTAAAAAAATCAATTCCTCTATCATATCTACGTAAAAAAGCTAACTCTGTTACAAGTCGCTATAAGCAACCGTTTTCTAGATATTTGGACTTGAAAGTTATTTGATAATCGATGCGTGTTGAAGTTATTACTATTATTTTGCATTTTCCACAAGAATGCTTAGGAAATGAATTTGATGTTTAAGTAAGTAGTTTTTGTAATTATATATTATGTGACAATCAATCGTTTTGTTGTTTTGTTGAAGTTTCTGTGAGTCTTAAAACACTAATTTTGAAAAAATGGATTTTTTAAACAATAAGGCTCATTTAGCCGATATGCATTTTGTTTATGGCCTTGCGGATGGCAATGCGCGCGAAGCAAGACGTATTTACCAGGAGCGATTTCCTTATCGAGTAATGCCTTCAGCTCCAACATTTACCAGTCTCCACCGTCGTTTGGCAGAAACAGGTAGCTTCAAGAGGGCAGCTGATATTATTGGACGACCACGAGCAGTTCGAACCCCAGAATTGGAAGAAGCTGTTTTGAACGCCCCCGAGGAGAATCCAGAAACAAGTACAAGAATAATTGCTGAAGCTCTTGATTCTACTCAGTCCACAGTTTGGAGAATTATCCACGATCGACAATTTTATCCATACCATTCAAAGGGTACAAGCTCTTCTGCCACGAGACTTTCCCCAACGCATTACTATGTGTCAGTGGTTTTTGAGAAAATTGGCTGGAAATCCTCAATTTCCAAGATATGAACTTTTCACGGACGAGTCAAACTTCTCCCGAAATGCTGTCACAAACTTCCATAACAACCATGTTTGGGCTCTGGAAAATCCGCACGCAGTTCGTGAAAGACATTACTTACAGAGACTTTTTAGAAAATTAATTGCATGTGGTTTATGCATGATGGGGCTCCAAATCGATGGATCGGTAGGGGAGTAGAAAAACCTAACCAGGCGTGGGCACCAAGGTCCCCAGATCTCAACCCGCTAGATTTTTATTTTTGAGGAAATTTGAGGTCACTAGTTTATGAAACTCCAGTTGCGAACGAGAAAGATACAAGAAACCCAATAGTAGACGCCTGTGAAACAATAAGAAACACACCAATAATTTTTGAGCGGGTACGAGATTCAATGACTAGGAGACTGAATGCCTGTATCTTCACTGAAGATGGACACTTCGAACAATCCATTTGAATACAATTTAGTTTCCTTTATTTTATTTTATTTTACATATTCCAAATTTCTTGAAATAAAATGTTGATATTTTTCGCAAATGTTCTTAAAACAAATACAGATTTCGCACCTTGATACAAAAATAACTGTTTCGAACGAGTAAAAATGAGTAGAATAGGTGGCCCTCCCTACAAAAAACCAAAATTACTTACCTAAACGTCAAATTCATTCCCTAAGCATTCTTGTGAAAAATGCAAAATAATGGTAATAACTTCAACACGCATCGATTATGAAATAATCGACTTGATATTTTCAAGTCCAAATATCTAGAAAACGGTTGCTTATAGCGACTTATAACAGGGGTAGCTTTTTTAAGTAGATATGATAGGAAAATTGATTTTTTTATTGAAAAATGAGCTGAAGGTACGCTCAAAAAGTTATGAATCTTCAAAAAAGAGAAAGATGTGTAGGTGGCGCCCCCTACCAGTAAGAGCAATAATAACATCCGGTTCGAATTCGACACCTCAAAAAACTCCTCAATACCAATTTTCGTTCAATTAAAGTCAGTATTTCGAAAGTTATTTAAAAAAAAAACGAAAATAAAAATAAAACTTCACACTCTGTATCCTGGAAACGAAGCGTTTTCGGACATATATTTATTTGGACAATTCATATTGGAATATTTAGAGGTATCACTTCCTGAAGTTTGTCAAAGTACTTCTGACTCACCCTGTAGATTGCAATTCCCTATGTGTGTTCGTATATTAAGTTGACCTACAGAGACTCCATTTTGTTATACCGAAAATTTGGGTCGGTCTTTAAAACGAGCGATTTTGCGACCGTTCCCTAGGGACTATTAAGGGTCTTTTCTCGACCCTCCGCCCTATTCGGTCGGTCATTGACCCATACCATTTCGTTGCGATCACTTTAGATGTATTTATATGATTTTGATATGTGTATAGAGCTTAAAAGACGTGTTGATCGATTTCATCTAGGACAGATGGATAATATCCTATTAGGTAGCTATGTCAGGAGTTTATGTTTCCATTCTAGTTAGGTACCTTCATCATTTTTGATAGAATCCATTCAATCATTCTTTCAATTCTTAACCATCATTCATTTATGTGAGGCAGTTAAAGATTTCAGGTATTTTCTTAATGAACTGTCATATGTTCCAAATTCGTACGTACTTTTGTTTTCACAAAAAACGTGAAGATAAAACACTTTTAAGTAATTATTTTGTGTGACGTCATAATCGTGCCAGTTATGACGTCATCAATATGTTTTCAATTGCAAGTGTCATTCAAAAGTGGACATCTCTCTGCATAAAATACGTTGAATTTCATGGTATAGTTAGTACATGAGGAAATTGACGAAAAAAAACTGATAACCACTGATTTAATGAAATAAAAAAATAATAGTCAAAATGTTCAAATCAGGTGTTCAACTTGTCTGCCATTCACAACTTGACATTACCCAAGGCAATACTAAAAATCGCTCAGAACGTTGTTTCGGGTCGAATGCTTCTAGTTTCGTCGCTAATTCTGTCCTTCAATTCTTCAACATTCGTCAATCTATTGAAATGAGCTTTGAATGTGGAATCACCCCATGAAAAAACAAACAGGGAAAAGTCCGGATATCTAGCTGGCCATTCTATTGTTCCGCGTCTACCAATACAACTGCGTGGGTACGCACAGGTCGCCAATAATGCGGTGGTACGCCATCTTGTTGAAACCATACATAGTCCGTTACATAATGGTCTTTGCCATATGTTTCGTTGAAGCAACTCCAAATTATTTCCCCACACGTTGTCGTTAGGGGATTTGAAGTGCATAGTGATTCGAAAATACGAAATTTCAAAGTTGTGCGACACTTTTCTGCGACTTTTGTTGAACACGACAATTATCGTTCGAGATTTGAGAATTGATCCCCTGGTTGATGTAATCGGAGAGTTTGAGAATAGCACGTTTGGTGAATAAATCTGGACTGAAACCAAATTTCGACTGACTGTTATTCTCCAGGTGAGCTAGAAGTTGTTTTTCTAGAACGAGTTGAACAGTTTTTTCATAAAGGGAACGATAATTCGAAGGGTCATTCGTGAAGCCTATTTTGAAAATGGGCACCACTTTCGTGATTTCGGAACATCTGGAAACATACAGTCTGATTCACATCTGTTGGTGACTTCGATAATATGAATTGCATCATGTTATTAGTACTTTTTACGGTAATAAAATTGAAACAGCCCAAAACAAAAGCAAAGCCACTTCGAACGTAGTCGGTACTTGAACAGGTAAACGTAATCGTTCTTTTGATAACATACATGTGAAAAAAATCTGATCGAAGATCCAGTCTACGTCAACAACGATTTTGTTTTTTGTAATGTCGGCACAATGAATATATTGTGTGATTTGTCAGGCGAAAATTATATCGAACGAATAAATATGGCTTTCTTGAGCTCCTTCAATTTTGTGCCGATCACCGACTCTGACATTGTTTACTGTGCTTGTGCTCTGAAACGGAAAAATCATCAGTGATAGAGGGGATACCTATGACTGTGATGAAAAATGATATCAACTCACTTGAAGCTCCCCTCACCTTTCTCCTCAACCTTTCCCTTTCGGCTGGAATATTGCCTAACTGCTTCAAAACGGCTGTGTAGTACCAATTTTTGGAAAGGGGGACAGATCAGATATAAACAACTGTGGACAAACTCCACCAAATTACTCGAATGAATAGAAAATCAACAACTGAAAACAATTGACAGAATATCAATTTGGATTTAGACAAAACGTTAATACAACCGATTCGGCTTTCACGTTCTTGGAGAGGCTACACAATATTTTGTATGTGAGGAATTCCCTATTGGGATATTATGTGACCTCTCCAAAGCGTTTGATTGTGTGGACCATGTTATTCTGATGAACAAACAAGGATACTATGAGATTCGATGCCCTACCCCACTAATCAGCCGCTCTCTCGTTTTCGATCATGTTTGCAAGTATTTCTCAGCTATTTCGCAGCATTTCAATGCAAAATGAGGATAGACGTTTTGTAGGACTATACTTCTACTTACAATATATTTTCACAAAATTGAAATCGAACCATCTATCACGCATCCAGGCTTGCTCCAATGAAGTGCATTGAAAAATTCAAATTGCTATTATGCCAAAACTAATGATCCGACAACGCGATTTTCAGTTTTTCTCCGTTAATAATAATCCGATCGAGTCGTGCCAGGGGTTATTTCTTTCGTATGTTGATTCTCCACAATTCGCGTAGAGCATCGATATTGCTTAATTAGTTTTCATATAATAAGCGAAAAACGAAAAAAATACATGATTTTTTGCACTCAAATGTTTATAACAAATTGAGCAATTATAGTTGCTACTTGGAAACATAACAGGATATAACTACGGATCGTCTTTCGTATGGAGGCAAAGTCAGTTTCCTTGTTACAGAATTAATAGAGCAGAACATCTCTATTAATTGGTTATATGGCAGATGATCTGTTTTCCTACGAGTGGAGTTTTCTCGAGAAAATTGTACAACTTGTAAAGTGTGCTCAGGGATTCGTCTTAATTACTCAGATGATCACCTAGGGCGATCACGACATTAAAAAAAATTCAAATAATAATAAAACTCCAAAGATAATGCAGACCTGGTAATACCTCTTTTATTATTCCAACATTCAACTGACAGAGAAAAATTCCTTAATTCCTTCACCAGATGTATTTGCAGTTGTCACTGTGGATAACGACAATCAATACCGTCTATCCGTATTCTCCGACGAAGCAGTGCCTCTTTTCGGCCCCGGTCTTCCATGCCCACCAGTATTCACCGATCCATATCTCTTCAGGGAGTTCCTTTTGGTGAAGCTGATCAACGGAGAGAAAGCTACCTTTGAGACTCCCACATTCTCTAGAAAACGCCAGCGAACGTTAGATATGCTGATCAAGGACCTATATTCAGAGCATATGATAGACAGCAGGATGGTGAGTTTATTTTCAAGTATTAAAGTAGACAATATTTGGGACAAAACTTTCCTATAATTCTCAATAACGCTTGATAATTGTAGACCAGTGTTTTGAATGATGTTAATTGTTCAATACTTTCAAAAAATTGCATAAGTAACCCCTGCACCACACTTCACACCTATATGCGCATTTCGATAACTATGGTATCATCATCAGTAGGTAAACTAAATAAATTGTATAATATAAGTCGCTTATGGGATCTTGAAGGGTCTATGGGTATTGAGGTGAACAAGGTAGAATACATCGGCCCATTATCCTCATTAAGTAAATTTTTATTATATTTTTTATAACTACTCCCTAGGCAATATAATTTCCTAGTGTCGTTGACCCTCTTTTCCCTCAATTTAAAATTATGAAAATTAATTTTGTTACCAGATTTGTTAATATGGCCCGCAACACTTGAATAATGCCCGCTTCGGTAGGTAGCATGGACCAAATTTTCGTGGAACATTTTAGAAAAGGGACGTTATGTCTGACTGTGATGGAAAATAAAAGATCTGTGTAGAAAACGTTGTCATTTAGAAATACGGGAATACAAATTACATCTCAAATTGATCTATAGTCTAACGAATAGCGAATTAAAAAAATCAAATCAATCAAGATATGCTTAATTGTCTAAGCTTGGGTATAGAGTTGAAAATATAAGTAATAGGTTTGTAAAAATTATAAAATTAAAAAAATATCCCAAAATTATGGTGCACATACAGTTAGGTTATAACTGAATAAGTAGGTAACAATATAAAAATATATATATAAAAATAGATAGATATTATCTAAGATACGTTATATACATATACATTTAAGATGTGCAGACCAAAAGATACAAAGTGTGGTAAATAGGCAAGGTTGAATAAAGAACAGAATTCAGTATGTGTGAACATAAATAAATAAATGAAGACAATATTACATATTATGGAGCTATTGAGAAAATGTTATGAGTGAACTCCCAGGTATGTGGAACTGCGACTAGCAAAAGGTTGAAGTTAAAGTATTCATCTAGCTCGTAGAATGATTGTTGTGACAAGATTTTTTTTATATCTCTTCTGGATCGCCTGAGACATGTAGGCTCTCTAGTGGTTATGATGAGATGATTATACATGTTGATGCCATTTTATATTATAGAATCTCTAACCATATTATTAAATGGTCTAGGTAGTCTGATATTATTGTTTTGTCGAGTGTTATTTGAATTATCATTTTTATGTATAAGGATGACAGATTCTAGAATGTATATAAATGTTACTATAAGTATACTGAGATCAATGAATAGCGTTCTACATGAGTCTCTGGGTATTTGTTGCAAATATACCTCAAGGCCTCTTTTTTGAATTACAAAAACATTTTTGAGCTGGTAAGAACAGCAAGCGCCCCAAAATGCAACCTCGTACCTTAGATGAGATTCGATTAGAGGAAGGTACGCAGATCTGGCTGCGTTCATACCCAAATCGTTCGAGATTACTCGAATTGCGTAACATCCAGAGGACAACTTGTTACAGAGATTGTTAATGTGATAATCAAATTTCAGTCTAGAGTCTATATTCAATCCAAGAAAACGTGTCTCTGTTGTATCAAGGATATGTTTATCCTCCAGTGGTATATCTGGTAGGTTACAGCGAAATGTGATTATATTAGTTTTTTTTATGTCAATCACTGAAGAATTGGAGTCGCACCATTGTTTTATTGTCATTAATTATCTTTCCATGTTATCTAGCAGTAGTTACTGTAAATTATCATGTCATAGGAAAGTTGTGTCATCCGCAAACAGAGTGATCTTGGCAGTGATGTTCAGGAGGTGTATATCATTGATGTAGAGCGAAAATAGGATGGATCCAAGTACTGAGCCCCGAGTTACTCCCAATTCAATACCAGCCTTATTGGAGTCAGTGCAACAGCGCACTATTTGACTACGATTGCTCAGATGGGATTTTATCCATTCAAGGCCCGAATTTATAAATCCGTAAATTTCGAGTTTCTGTAGTAGAGTATCATGACAATGCTTTCCAAAGACGGAGTAAGTCGGTTATCAATCATACATTAGAAAATAATAATAATATATCTATTCAGTAAGCCATTTCACAATTGGAAAAATAAAGTAATATTTCAAAAAATATACATATACAAAAATGTGCCTTTTGAAAAACACTATTTCCGCTGCCATAAATCACGGGGATGAAATAAAATAAATAACTTACATAAAATAAAAATTGAAAAAATAAAATAAAAGTAATGACAAAAAATAAAAATAAAGAAACAAGATAAGTACATCGATTTACAGACACACCAACCATAGTCATTGAAACAAAACAAATCATTTTTCGGAAACGAATTGTTACGTTCATTTTTGACCTCAGAACATCTTCTTCTGGAATAAATGAACTTCACTAGTTTTATTGTGCAATACTTTTATTTCAGTTAGCAACTCACATATTTTTAGTATCATAGCATGTCTAGAGAACAATGTTATGATACGCCCTTGCTTCTTGCCAACTCCGAAATGCTTTTAGTTTCTTCGTTCGAAGTGACAAACCTCGATGTTTGATTGATGCAGTGTTGAGTGTTGCCAAGCATCCAATTGGAATCGCTATGTTCGTAACGATAGTTCTTCGATAGTTTGGAGCAAATTCGTCTCTTAGTTGTCGGAATAGTCCATTTCCATGGAATCATTACTTTGAGAGGCATATGGCATATGGTATATATTGGGTATTTCGCGAGATGAAATACGGCGGAGACTCGAAAGGAGGCTCTAGTTCCTGAAGATCTCTGGGTGGAGCGACATCTGTAGACGAGTGTGCCGTTAAGTTTGATGGGGCCGAGATGCCATTTCTCCTGTCACTTCTTGCTGGAGAGTGGATAATGGAGTTTGAGCGTGTGGCTTTGGTTTTTGAAATATGTGATCTTTGGATCACTTTTTGATGGGGTATATTTCCGGACCAAACTCGGTGAATTCAGGATACATTGGTTGGGCCTGAGGCCGTATTTTGGTATCTATCTGGATCAGCACTCTTCGAATGATTTGAAACGCCACACCACGGACTACTGGGACATTTTGTTACATGAAACCTAACAGGTATGTCTGCTCTCGCCGGTGTCTAGCATGGCGTCGAAAATCGCTTCTATTGAAATCCATGACTCAAACATGATTCTCCTTATTAACAGATATGTTGAGGCCGAGTGTATTCAGCGTAAACATTTCAACCGTGGAACGCAGTTTGATGATGCTGCCAGAGTGAAAAACCCCTAACGGCCAGGGTATGTTAATTTTCCATCAAATTCTGCGTGATTGTACAATGTTTCATTGTTTCTGAAACTTGGCTTATTTTGCGAAGTTCCAAAGTCAATGGGAATTTTACTCTGGGGCAGGGCTGACAGTGTTGCCGGTGAAAAACTCACCTGGTAAAGTGGGTAGATTTCAGGAAATGATTCAGGTATATAATTCCACTTTGAGAGTTGGAATTCATTATAAAATAGATTGGAATAATTATTATTTCAAACAATGATACGATCATTGGTTGATTTTATTTTATTTTCATCTAGTGATACGATCACTAGAGTGAATTATAATGATTCTGAATGCTCTTAGTGTTGAGTTGAATATTTCGTTATTTTTGTAGTTATTCTGATACAGGGTGATTCAATTAGATCGATGCTAATATGGGAATGATATATTATGATGAATTTTCGTTTAATAGATTCATATACTGTTGTGAATTTCTATGGGGGATACAGGACTTATTATTACGCGTTGCTGTGAGCCAAGAGGGTTGAATAATTTTGCTCTTTGATATCTTTCTATGAGAAGGAAAATTCAGTGAGTCCTTCCATATGGTTTTTTCCGGTTTTTTGTTTGGCTTGGACCTTGTTACGTGTTTTTGTTTTGGACTTTTTGGAATTTTGGTTTTGGTTTGTGATGGTCCTTTTGAGTACTTGGGAGTACAGAGTGGTCCAGTTCATAGACGAAGATTTTTGGGTGAGCTTCACACCGTTGATTTGGATATCCACTTCTTGACAGTATTTTTGTTCAGTACGTTGACGGCCAAATAATATTACCTGTCACTTATCATGATTCATTTCGAAACAGAATTCTGTAGATATTTCACATAAGGCGGAAATATCATCATTTATAATGGTGTTGGTGATGTTAATTTCTTCACCTCTGAAGAAGTGTTTGTTATATTTGAGTATCATCTGCGTAAAAGTGACTTTCGCAGTGTACCAGCGATTCTCTGAAAGATGAGATATATAATGAAAACAATAGAGGTCCTAATATTAACCCTTGAGGTACCCCAGCTAGAACTTCTAATGAATTGAATATTTCATTTTTGTATTTCACTTTCTGTGTTCTCCCTTGCAAATAGCTTTGCATTGGATTGAGAGAATGTTCCCTGAAGCCGAGGTAATGTAGTATTGCTAACAGAGGAGTGTGATTGATTCTATCGAAAGCCAGTCAACAGGACAGTTATTGTCAATTGATTTGTATCTGTTGCTGCAAGGATATCATCAACTACTGTTGTAATACAGAAAATCCTGATTGATTTACTGGAAGAATGGAATGGTTGTCCAAGTGTGATTGTATTTGCATATGAAGTATTTTTTCATATACTTCTGATAGTACAGGTAGTATTTCGATAGATCTTGAGTTCTTCAGTTCTATGGCGTTTTTGATTTCAGCAATAGGAACCACCAAAGCTGTCTTCCACGGGTTTGGAAATATGTTTTCGATGAATTAGTTGGAAAAATGAACAATGAATTGTAGTATGATGGGGCAACAGAATAGTAGCATGGTAACCCCTACCCTATCCACAACTTGAACATTAGATTTGATACGTAGCACAGAGTTATGAAACGTATTCGCGTCAACAGCATTGAAATAATTGAATTCATGTATGCCCTCTTTCTTGTTATTCGAAATATAGTTCAAGTATTCAGGATCCGGTCTGAGCTGTGTTTGAGATGAATCTACAAAGAATTGTTGATATTTTCAACATTTTTTGGATTGTCTGGCAAGTCGGAAGATTAATTTTTTCCATAAATATCAAGATTATACAATTAATTGAAAATAGTTTTACTGGACTTCTTGTTACTGAACTTGAACTGGATGTGAGCTTTTTTTTCGTTCTTTATTCTCCGCATTGTTTTATTGCCCGGTTTGTTTGTATGAAAATGCTTTAAAGTGCTATCCAATTTTGATGAAGTGAAAGTGTTATTGTCAAAAAAAACAGTTGATAATTTTCGCCATTCTATCTGATACTGTCTCTTTTTAGGTAACTGAGTAACTCACCTGGTTAGTCGAGTGTCGAGGTTAATTTGATATGCGTCTTGTAGAGTAGCTATTGGAAAAAAACTCAAACAACAAAAAACTATCGAATCATGTTTCCTGCAATACTAAGCAAATCTGACAATAAGTATTCCCTAGAGGATTCCAAAATTATTAATCATTAATAATATATTTGTTATGACATTGAGACCAATCCTTTCCAAACAATAACGAGCAAAAGTTGATAAATTTTCCTTCTTGAACTGATTACCAACATTTCTTACTCTCGGGCAAAGATAGAACCCTAAGTCTGAACTTCCATGATACTCTCATAGTAGATTTTCATTCTGGAATTCATGGATTTATCGTCTGATATTTATTTGAATATGTATCACATCGAGAGTTCTTTTTAATATATTACATAAAAATCTAAGACTGATTGGACGTTAACCATAATGCCAACTTCTTTATGAATACATCATTCAATGAGCATTATGCATTCAAACGGTTTGAAAAGAATTTCCACCCTATTCACCGATGATCGAACATGTGAAGAGCAATTCCTTACACAAATGTAATACTCACATCATAATGGTATGTTTCAATATGAAAAGTTTTCATGCCAACTTCATGCCAACGTCTGATTCATGAATATGTTCAGAGCATTAACAAACGAAAACGTTTCAGGAATATGACAAAGTCGTACAATCGGTAATATTAATGGTCTGTCAAACTCTTTCTACGCTCCCAGTTATTACCAAAGTTCAGGCAGCTATTCTGAATCATACATCATATTTCCAGTTTGTAAAAGCACATCATATATTCGACAAACTCGATTGAAAATCTATTGGAAATGTTGAAATTAGGCCAGAATACGAAAACACATTGATTATTATCAATTTGCTCCGCATATGAATGCATTTTCCGTGTTCTCAAATATGGAGACAAGTCTGGTTTATCCAGATTCCAGAAAAAAATTTAATGGAATAGAAATATTTTAAACACAAACAGTGTTTATATAAAAGTAAACCGTACTCACAAAATCCAAATTCAAACACATATCACGGATATTCTTTCCACTGACGAATATGAAACGATACAATGTAACACTGGAAGATCCCTTATGGTATCGTTGAGAGAATCATCAACTGAATGGAACACTCCTTTGAGAAAAGTTTTTTACCGAACTCTCTAACTCCAGTTACCATGTACCATGAATATGCACCAATGATAAAGGAATCGGTGGCCTACATATTCGAAAAATGCATTGAACAGAGATACTTTCCCAGCATCTTCGAGAGAGCAGTGATCAAACCAATTTTCAAGGCCAGTAATGGAAATGAAGTCATAAATTACAGACCAATTTCCTCAATTACCACTGCTGCGAAAATATTTGAGAAAAATAATTCGTCTACACAATTACCTGAACAAAAATAATATAATATCAAATAGCCAGTATGGCTTGAGGGAGGGAGTGTCAACTGAAGATGCAATTCTTGCCCTCACCAGAAAAATGTATAATGCTTTGGATGAAGGAAAACCCTGTCTGTGTGTTTTCATAAATCTCTCTGAAGCATTTGACACAGTTAGTTGAAACAATTTGGAAGCTACCTATCCGACAGACTACAGTATGTTCAAATAAAATCGGAAAGAAGTGACTTACAAGTTATAAAATACGGTGTACCCCAAGGGACAGTCCTTGGACCACTTATTTTCAATATATATCTGAATCAAACAAAAGACACTAACTTCACTAAACTGGGTTTACAAAACCACGACACGTGTTTTGCTATACAATAGCAAAATCCGGTATGCCGTATTTTTCTTGAATATGATGAAACAGCAGAGCACATACTTTGCGCCTGCTCCGTCGCGGACAGAATCAGGTTCGATGTTTGGCAGAGCCTCACTCTTGCCATCGGACCTGGAAGATCATTCACCAGGTAAACTAATCGGCTTCGTAAAGAAGCTGGACTTATTTGGTGAAATATGAATTGGTGTGAGCCACAACGGATCGCAGTGGAGGGCCGTAAAAGATCCACTTGAAACCTAACCTTACCCAAAAATACAATGGTGTCGACTTTTTTGTTACCGGAAACCCCCGACACAGATACATTTTTTGTATCACCACGCATATGTACACGAGTAAACCGGTATTTTTCCACATGGGTTGAATCGTTTACTAACTCGCGTTATTATCCGACGCAATGACAACTACATAAAATGTTAATAAACAATTTCTTCAACTTCCGATGTCTCCAAATGCGGCCATTTTTGTGATTTTTCGATAATTTTGAGTTTATTATTGCAAAATATATGAGATAATCATTGACCTTCAATTTTTTGTCTGTGTGCCTTTCTGCAATATGTGTAAAAATAATTGTTTAAACAATCTTACTTTCCTCTGTTCCCTAAATTTGAGATTCTAGGAAGGGTGAATGAAATGAGGTGCATCGTTTAGAAATTACTTGATTTTTGGCTATAATGTGGTTCTTTAAATAAGAGTTAGTGTTTAAGCGACGATGAGGGGGGTGTAGGGAAGGATGGGGATTGTCAATATGAAAAAATAAAGTCGAATGAAATATGTGTTTTTTTATTTTCACGATATTGATGTGATAGATCTCTTTAGTTTTTCGTATTTGTGTGGCACGTCGCTCCCTCAAACTTTTGAAAAAATTGCACAATCAGTTTTGATCGAAATAAGCGCGATAAAGATCCACATTATTTTTACCGACGAAATATCTCTAGTCGACGCGTTTTTTTATGTATGATCAAGCATAACTTTTCACAGAGCAGTTCGATTGCGATGATTCTTTCTTCATTGGATAAGGTGTACTTCGAAGTTGGTCTCGTTGGAATTTGAACAGAACAATCCATCCCTAAAAGTAGCAAAATGGAGGATATTGATTGTTCACCCTCTGAATTTTGGTCCGTTAACCGATTCTATCAGGCAAAACTTTCTAGTGGGTTCTCCGATTTGGATGATTTATTTTTTATTAGATAGGGTATACCTCATTGTTGATCATTTTTCAATTTGGGATGAAATAATGGGTAGAAAATAGGGGATGATTGATTTTTCACTCCTGAACATTGGCACACATATCTAGTTGACATTGACAGACCCTCCTACATCCGTCACAATAATTACATTCTATGAAAGGATGGAATTATAAACAAGGTGATGAAATCAACTAAACAGAATTTAGAAAAATAATTTATATTATATAACAATAAATAGTAGATAATCATATTATTTAACAGTTAATATTTCAAGTAAGCTAGGTAAGTAAGTACTAAAAAATTAAGTAGCAAGTAATTAGTAGATTTCAGCCACAAAAAATTGAAAAATAAGAAAAAATTACCAGAAACTTAAACCGACCAAAAAATCAACTGAAAAGCAAAAAAAACCTTTTCAGTCCTAATGATAATTGGGCTCCTAAACTAATGTGGGTAACTAATTTTGAGTCGTCGCCAAACAAACTAGCAATTGAATTAGGTAAAGCGTAAAATGATGGGAACGAGATGCACGGCAACGTTTTGATTTCTTTTTCAAAGTATTATAATGATTTTCGATAATTGTTTGTTTGGCGCCGACTCAAAATTAGTTACTCACATCAGTTTAGGAGCTCAATTATCATTAAGACTAAGATGATTCATTTTATTTTCTTTATGATCATGATAAAAAAGTTTTTAACAAAAAATTAAACCGACGAAAAAAGAAACTGAAAAGTAAATAATTGAATGAACCTTTTTTAATAACTAAGCTCTTAAACTAATGTAAGTAACTCATTTTGAGGTACCAAACAAACAAACGAACAAGCAAATTCATTAGATAAACCGTAAAATGATGGCAGCGGGGTGCGCGGTGGCGGCGGCGGCGGCGCGTCCCTTCCGTGAAAATTGCCGAGCATTCTTGATGTCAATATTAGCGAGACAGCTACCTGAACGGGCACACGTCGCAGCGGGCGGTCGTGCGGAGGGCGCATTTTTGGAATGTTATTATTTATCGCTGGAGATTTCACGTTGCATTTTCATGTTTTTTGTTTTGATCTCTCTTTAAAATAATTTTATGATCTTCGTTGATTGTTTGTTTTGTGACGCCCTGGATCAACCAGGTCGTTTTAACGTTGAAATTGTAATGCCTTTGACTGAAGGAACGCGACACATAAAGGTATGCTTCCCTTCTTCCAAAATACATATCTCCGTGCGAACGCTTTTGAATTAGACGGAAAGAATGCGGGGTGATTCCGACAAAGAAATAAGATCTCGTAAATTATTTGATAGGATAGCACCACCCATTAAAACACATCATAAATATGAACATTCCTTGTACGCTGGCAACAAATAGTTCGTAAATTTGAAACCAACAGTCATAGAAGATGATGGGTGATTAATTCATATACGATTAATCCCTCATAAGGCGGGATATTTGTAACACGCGGGAGTGCGAGAGGAAACATCAAAGCGGTAGACCGACCCATGAATTATTTTTATTGCCACGCGTGCTTTGTGGAGCCGCTATTGTTCCTATATAAATATGAGCCGCACATAACCAGACAAGATCAGAAGTGTTCAGACGTTCACGAGTTTAAGATGTAATATTGGGAGTGCTCTAGACTACTCAAGTAAAAATGTTTATTTCAGAAGTATATCCACTTCAATTAAAGTAACGAGTATTGAATTCGTAAAATTATTAATGAAGTAGCAAGTCATCAAAAATGTGTCGGAAAATAGTGAAAGTGTAAATTTCAGAAAAGGTCTTATACTAAAACGCAATGTTGTCTCAGTAAACTTCGCAAATAGGAACTTTATTCAAAAGTAGCTGAATAATTATATTTCGAATCATTAAACGCGTAAAAATTGGTTATCCAAAATAAAAATCATTTAACAGCAAAACGAGGTATTCTCTAAAGTCAAGGGTAAGAAATTGCAAGCATTGTTAGTTGGCCAGATATTTATATTGTTATGAAGAATTATTCAACTATTTGATTATCATAGTGGGTTCAAACTTTGGATCAACCAAAAGAAATCATGAAAGCAATAGCCAAGTAACTGAATAACAGTTATTTTACTAGGCATACTATATTTGTTTTACTATGAAGTTTATCTTATATTCAAATTCATTCTGACGTTCGATACATTTTGGGTTTGAATGATACCTTGTGCATAATTTGTTATTTTATACAATATAGATATATTATTTCCAAAGAACCTTCTCACGCTCATATATTGGTGAGGATTTCTACGAACCGCTCCGCAGATATCTTCCGTTGTATTTCTTCGAATTAATGACATCCATTATAGTCGAAGATTAACCTTGACAATATTAACGAGCAATCGTAACCAATGGTCTCTGACAGAGTTGATGTTTCAATCTCTATAAGATCAGTGGCGTAACAGATTGGTATATGACCGGTCGTAATAGTTTGGCGCCGACTCAAAATTAGTTACTTACATTAGTTTAGGAGCTTAGAGCTTAGATTCATTTTAGTTTTTGCATTCCTCCTTTTTTTTTTCTTCGGTTTAATTTTTTTTTTTAAGTCATTATTTTTCAATTTTTTGTGGCTGAAATCTACTAATTGCTACCTACTTAATTTGTATTACTTTCAAAATACTTGATTAATCACCTTACTTCAATTATCAACTGTTATATACTATAACTAGCTGGTACTTACCAGCGACTTAGTTCGCGTTAAACTTTGTATTTTTTATGACGTCTATTACAAATTAACTCACCCCTTTAGGGACAAAATTTCTAAAAATACTGAAACGTATTTCTTTATTTGTAACAGAGACCTTAAATACTTTTTTCATGCCCCTTATTTCAAAATTAACGGAACCCTCACACAAACATCAATCCCCCTTCCACCCTAGAAGTTGCATTGATAAACATACTGACCCTACAACTTTCACCCTCCTTTTACCCGTTCAGGAGTTGAATTTCTATAAATACTGTTATAGATATTTCTTCTATTTGTAACAAAGATTTCAAATATTAATTTGTATGACCCCAATTTGAAAACTAACGGGATTCCTATACGAACTTCCAATCCCAATTTCACCCCCATTTCACCCCTTTACGGGATAAATTTACAAAAACACCGAGCCACTTATTTTTATTTGTGACAAAGACCCCCAAATACCAATTTTCATTATCCTAACATTGAAACTAACTATACAGACTTTCAACCTCCATTTTACCCCTTTAGGGTTGAATCTTCAAAACCCTGAAACACATTTATCTTGTTTGTGAAAAAGAACCCAAACACTGATTTCCATGACTCTAATTTCAAAACCAACTGTGCTTTCACTTTCACCCCCCTTCTCACCCACTTTTTCACCCTTTAGGAATGGAATATAAAAAAAATGCTGTCAAAATTAAAGCTCTTAGGTCCAGCGGTTCGATCTGGGCGTTGATCGTATATCAGTCAATCAGTGAGTCAGTTAGCCAGGACATGTAATTATATATGAACCTATCACCCCGAACACGGTGTAGTTGCTGTGAACCGATGAGGAGATCCCTCGACTGACTTCCGTCCCCATTATCAGAATAATTCCGGGTCCCCATTATGTTCTAGTGTCATCAGAACTACATATGTGTTCCAAGTTTCACCAGAATCGGTTCACAGGTGTAAAATCAATAAATCATTCCCTATTTTTCTGCCCTTAATTCTTTTCTCAAATTTACATGGGACCAACTTCCAAGCATACCCTATGAAATAAAAAATGGACAATTTAAAAAAAAACATCAAAATCGGACTAGTCTGTGAAAAATTTATATACATAAAAAAAAGTATAGGCGTCGGTTTGAGAACCTCCTCCTTTTTTTCGTCGGTTATAAAGTGCAAGAATTCATGTCATCAATCAAAAATTGCAGTAAAGTGAACACTGCGAGGTCCATTATTTTTCACAAAATGTATTCGAGTAAGGCCTGGTATTTTCACCTCCAGTTATGCTTTTGTTTAACGTTTATTGATAAAACAAAAGCACATTCTAACCATTGGTTGATTTATTCCTAGTTTAACCGGAGCTGACAAAGATAACGGCAAGCTTAACGAAAGGATTAGAGGATTTAATTCGAGTAAGATCTTTGGAGGAACATTTGTTACTGCGATGTGGAAAAATGCGACGAAAGAGAAATGAACGTGGCTGCGCCCTGAACAATGTGGCTGTGAAATGAGGGATATTTCAGAACCCATTTGGCTTAAGGGAAATCCTACTCCCTTGAGCGAAGATGACATTTTGAAAGATGGCCCTTCCGATAACACAGACGTAGAGAGCGATGATTTGAATGATTCTGAGAGCAGTTCTGCGGAATAGATTTAGCATTCACTTGTAAATTGTTACCAGCTGTTATTTGATCGCAAGTTATCATATTTTGTGCATGAGAAACTCATGTGGGATGATTGTTGAAAATTTAGACTGATTAGTAGAACTTGAATGAGATCAGTATTTTATTCGACCTTATTGTCATATTGACAACCACCCTCATCCCCCACACCCCTCTCATCGTCACCCACCAAGTTTTTCTTGAAGGACCACACTATAGTCAAAAACCAAGTGATTTCGAAACGATTCATTTCATGTATCCATTCTAGAATGTCAAATAAAAGGAAAGAAGAAAGTAGGTAGGATTGTTCGAAGAATTGTTTTCACACATTCTCCAGAAAGGCACACAGATGAAAAATTCACAACTGATGATTATCTAATCCATTTCGCAATAATAAACCCGAATTACTTCGGCAAGTTATCGAAAAATTACAAAAGTAGGCAGACATTTTTTGTAGATGTAATTACATCAGATAATAATGCGAGTTGATAAACGATTCGATTCGTGTGATAAAATATCGGTTTACTCCAGTACATAAGTGCGGTGATCCAAAAATCACTCGAGCACTTGCTGATTTGCACCACTCTGCCGGGTGATTCCAGCAACATGTCGTCCCACGAATTCAATATAGTTGGATTCAACAGGAATCGGGACCAGGGAGTAAAATTAATTTTTTATCTCTGACGTTTCGGAATTATTTTGTAGACTTTTTAAAGCTTTTGAAACTTCAGAAAACTGTGAAGTAATGTCAGTCAATACAAACTCATGTCGATAAAAAACACATTGGCACATATCGAAAGCGTTAAAAAAATATGTGCGTTCATTAGTGTGAAAACGCTCGATTATCACACGAGTTGATTATTTTCGGAGGCAAAACTCGGACAGGTAGATTTTTAATTTTAGATATCTACTTTTTTAACAAAAACATGCTTCAACCCCACCACCCTACAAGATATGACTTCATCGACATTTTTTTTTAATGGAAAGGGTATATTTTTATATAAAAAATCAAAAGCCCATATTTTTCTGAGTTCAACCATACCACAAACGTCACATGCAACATTTCAAAAATTTAAAAATCGCCAAAATAGATATTGTAGTTTTACTGCATCATATTTTGGAAAAAATTTTGAAGTTTCCTTGAAAAATCCAATATTAATATTTTAAATCATTTCTTTGGCAACAAATTTTTATCGGTATCATTTCAAGTTACCTTGCTACCTTCAGAGACAACTTCCTTTTTCTGCAACAAATTATAGAATAAGTGGTTTTGAAAATTTCCGGATATGCCATCCGATATTTTCTGAGATGAGAGATCACTATTTTTTTGCCGACAAATCAGCAACAACTTATAGAATAATCGGTTTTCCAAAATTTCTGATATTTCTTCAAAGCCGAATACTTTTTTTATGGCTACGAACTGCATACAGGGTGACCCAGAACTGCGTGCAAGCTCTTTTACTTTTTTCAATCCAAGCTACCGAGTTGATTTTGTTTGATTGATAGGTCTGACAATATTTCTATTCATAAAGAGGATGTCCCAAAATTAAACACACAACTAAGTTTTTTTTTAAACGGCAACCTCCCATTTTTGTTAATTTTTTTGATTCTCCGCTAAACTAGCCATATAACGCACCGGGTTTCTCAGACTTGTTTCCAATCGATTCCTCAGGATTTAAGGAAAAAGACAAATTACAAATGGCAATAACTCGACATTTTCAATCATACCACCTCATATTTTATTGCATCATTGCATGGTATTTTTCAAGAGCTTTTTGCCGAAATAGGGTTTGTGGAGTCTACTTTGGAAAATTTGCGAGATTTGTTGTAAATTAAGAGATGTTGATGATTTTTTCAAAAATAAAAAGGAATCGAGTAGGCCGCTGTCGTAAAATTTGAAACATCCATACAATTCTGAGAAGAATATGTTACAACAAAGTGGAATTGTTATTGAAACAGGAGTACATGTTAAATACAAGCTGCTAGTATTCTAGTCAATGAGCCCCAAACTCTAGCAAGCATTGCTCCATCAGTTGAACTTATGGAAACGTGCAGAAGTAGTACCCATAGCGAAAAGTAGTAATCCCCAGAATCATAATGACCTGAGATCAACAGCGTTCTTCCCACAATTTCAAAAATTCTAGAAAAAATAATGGAAAATCAAATCAGATCTTACGTTGATCAACATAATATATTACCACTGAAACAGTCTGGTTTTAGAAGCGGCCACAGTTGCGCTACCTCAACATTGAAAATAGTCGATGATATAATTACAGCTCTCGATGGAAACAAAGTAACAATTTTAATATTATCAGACTGCTCAAGAGTATTCGACACCATGAATCACCGAATACTACTCTCTATATTGCACTATTTTGGATTCAGTGATACAGCCATAGTATTAATTTCATCTTATTCACATGACAGAAGACAAAAGGTTACTCTAAATGATACATCCTCGAATAGGCAGGAAATAAATTCAGGGGTACCACAAGGCAGCATTTTAGGACCTTTGTTTTACACCCTTCACACATCCACTTCTACTGAAATGCTGCAAATACCATTTATACGCAGATGATTCTCAGATATATTCCTCCTTTGATCTACCAAATCTCGCAGGGGCCGTAAAATGTATCAATAGTGACTCGAATGCAATTTTGGAAGTATCTGCAGATCATATGTTGAAAATCAATCCCAACAAGTCAGTTGCTATGATATTCGGAACCGAAAATATTTTCGAGCAGGCAAAATGTTACGATCTGACAATTGGAGATTTCAAAATTAATTACATGTCTCACTGCAAAAATGTAGGGCTTATTATAGACTCCAAGCTTAGATTCACTGAACATGTCACTTATAAACTCAAAACTGCTTATGCATCTCTGAAATTGATATATCCGCAAAGGAAATTCTTAAGTACAGACCTCAAAAAAATATTATACGATTCACTAGTTTTGTCCCACTTCAATCACTGCGATGTGGTCTATCACAATTGTTTAGATAGCAATGACAAAAACTACAAAATTCGTGCATGATCCTGTTTTTTATATCATCCGCAGTTGTCGGACAATCTCTGAAAACATTTTCCTTCACGTACCCCCAAATTATGAAATCTATAGAAGTGAGGTCTGGGCAACCCCCCCACCCCAATAGTTGGTGAGTTGGGAGATCGGTCATCAAAAGTTGGCAAGAAGTTGGGAGTTGACAATGGGACTCTAAGGACGAATTGAACACCACATAAACAAGGTGTCGGGGGTGTGACCTTTTTTTTTTTAGTTGTTTAGTTATGAAGTTCAGAGAAAAATCCATATTTTCCCCCCAATAATTTGCATTCGGTCCGTCCCTGATTTATGTAAAGAGGTATGTGTTTATAATTTTTTGTCAAACTGGGTTGATGTTGACGATGTCAAACAAAAAAATTGAATAAAAACAGGTAAAGAGAGTAGCATCGTATCGAGCGAGGATATTTACCAAAGTTATTAGTTTGCCGTTTTGTTAGAAACGACGTCTGTTGAAAAATCTAACAAAATGCCGTACTTAACTGAAACCCACAATATTGAAATTTTAATGATGATTGTCTACGGAGCTAGGACAAGAACACAAAATGAAGTATCCTGATTTACCACCCATATCGCAGAGTACCATAAGCAAGATTGAAAAACAGTTCCGGGAAAATGGGCATTTAAGAAAAACAAAGAATCATCGTCAGAGTGCCTTCAATGAAAATGTTGAAATAAATATACTCCTCTCTGTTGAAGAAAATCATCATGTTCAGTGATGAAAATTCTGAAAACCCATAAATTTCATCCTTATAAATTGACAATCCTCCAGGAACTCACCGAAGATGATCCGGATAGAAGAATCCATTTCTGCGAAGAAATTAGCGATCTACTAGACAGAAATGTTGTAAACATAGAAAACGTCCTGTTTTCTGACGAATCAACATTTGGTGAGGTGAATCGTCAAAATTTTCGTTATTAGGCAGACAACAACCCACACTGGATGAGGGGAGGCCACACTTAATATACAGCAAAGTTCATGTTTGGGCAGGGATTGTTGGTTATCGAGTAATAGGACCAATTTTCTTCCAAAGGAATCTCAATGGAGATAGATATTTAGAATTATTGCGGGAAGAACCAGTTCCGAATTTGGCTACTCTGTTTCCTGATCCAGATGAAGCCGATGTCCCGAATAGAAACATCTGGTTCCAACAAGACGGTGCGCCTTCCCATTTTGAAAGACCTCTCCGTGCGTATCTGGATGATGTATTTCCAGGCAGATGGATTGGTAGAAGGGGAGCTGTTGAATGGCTTCCCAGTTCTCCGGGTTCAACACCAATGGACTATTTCTTAGGGGGTACTTGAGAAGCAAAGTTTTCAATACCAAACCGAAAAACATTGAGCAGTTACAAGAACGAATACGACAGGAATGTAGACTGATTTCCGCCCAAGTAATCAGAAATGTTCAAAATGAGTTTGAATTTCGTTTAGGATATTGTCAATGAGTTAATGGACAATATTTTGAGCATTTATTGAAGAAACATATTCAAGTTGATATCAGATAGATCAGGTGAATCTCATTTTCAAATTAGTTGATGTTTGTTAAATATATGTCAAACGACAGGGAATAAAAATTTGATATTTGATAAGCATGTGTAACTTACCCTTCAAAAATGGTCATAAAAAAATCAAGATTGCTATTAAAAAAAGTCGATGACGTCATATCTTAAATTTGAGATACGCTGTATAACATTCTCTCACATAAAAACAAGCGCACTTCAAAATAAAAATCGACCTGTCCGGGCATATTTCTAACAAAACAACTGTCTTTGAGTAACTGAATTTATTCCAAGTTAGAAACTCGCACAGTATATCAGATGTGGGTCAATGTCCAGCGTGGCTTTAGCCAGGGAAGTAGTTGTTTTCTGTTAGATAGTTACAAAAATTTTCATATTTATCGTGGGTTTTTCAATTAACAGAAAAAAAAAATTATTCAATATTCCAATGAGAATGTTTCCCTTTACAACATGAATACCCCATAAGGGGTAATCTTCAAACTTTTCAACTTTTCAAATTCTCAACTTCTCAACTTTCCAACTTCTCAACTTCTCAACTTCTCAACTTCTCAACTTCTCAACTTCTCAATTTCTCAACTTCTCAACTTCTCAACTTCTCAACTCCTCAACTTCTCAACTTCTCATCTGTTCAACTTTTACTTTCACAAAATTTTCACGGAACAATAAAAGTTAAAGTATTCAATAATCAATCAATGAATCATTAATATGTATGAAATGTTTTTAATTTGGTTATTGCATGAACTGATTTTCTATCGATTTTAAATATATTATCACGTGTTATGTTGCCTACACTGCGTTTTGTGTATGGCTAGACGATACACGCTTCGCCGTTGGTCCTACCATACTCACAGTTTGAGCCTTTTTCCTGACTAACTTGATACTATGAAATTTTCGTAACGATGTGCGCGCGCAACTCCTAATTTTACTCACAACTAAGTGCGCCAAAAAAATATAACTTCAACTATCATTAACAAATGATTCAGTTAGATGGTTCAGTTAGAACAATTGAACGATATTTTTTTGGTAATGCTGTAAATTGTCTATAATACTCGAAATGGTATTTTTGAAAATCGTTCATTTCCACTGGCACTTTAGCGTCTTTCATGGATAAATGAATGTTTTTGCGTATTTCTGAATATTTTTACACTTTTCTAGATAACTTGGGAAGAATGGAAAGAAGCGGTTAGTTTTTTTTAAATAAAATACACAAATACGTTTTATTTTCCTTGACATTTTGAACACTTCACGTTTCAACAGTACAGCACAACAGAACCTAAATCAACCAGCCGAAATCTATGCAGACGATGTAGGGTTTTTGTTTTTGTATGAGATTGTCCCACTAGATTAGGTTAAACTCACTAGGATCAATTCTGCCTGGAGCCTAGGAAAAAATATTTGGGAGGCGTATGTCGGAGTAGTGGGATTTTCGCAGTTTGAGATTTCTTGGTTCTACAGTACATGATAATATAATTGAAAATCGACACAAACTTCATTCGTATGAAGAATCTATTGAAAACTCGTCAATCACATAATTGAGTGGCATAATTATATTCAATTATTATAATACTCATTGAAATTGAAATATAGAGTTTCGTTATTATTAACAACAATGAAAATTGCTGACAAGTGAATGTTTGAGGGTCAGTTTACCTGTCGAAGTGGCTATGGTACAATGCTAGACGCTCAGCTTGTTTGAGCCGCTGACTAAGGGTCTTACCACCACAATACATGTAGATGACGATTATTTTTATTATTTGAAAAGTATATAAATTCAGCTGTTAAAATTCCATGCGGTATGGAATCACTGCCTAGTCAACATTTTTGACGTAGTTGAGACACGTGACTCACGTTAACCCACCCTCTTCCAAACATCTGACGACTTTTTTTCGGTTATAAATGATCTCAAAAATCACCCCATAAATTTTGGCACGGTATAAAATTACTTGTTGGACAATTTTTTTTGCAACTTCTACCTGCTGTCACATGTACCTTCACCGCTACTAGAGTGATCCTTTTTGTGATATTGGAAAACTATTATCCTTATGTGAAAAATAAACGCCCTGTGGAGTGCAATAAAAATAGAAAAATCGAAGTACACAGTCTTCTTCACACAAAAGATTTAATATAAATTGAACCAGGAAATGGTAGATCACAGGAAAAAAACAACTACTTTCCTAGCAAATACCACGCAGAACGTTGAATGATATTCACCTGAAAATCCATGCATACCTCCATATAAATGGACATTGAATGCAAATGTTTCTTTCTGATAAGGTCGATTATGTTTAATTCATGTCGTGTACGCCTAACAATCTGCATACCGGTTTCGGGCTTTTTGGCCCTCATCAGTACGGAGTAGTCACTAGCCAGAAGTCCAAAGAGCTCTGGCCGAAGCGAGACACAACATAAACAAAATCATCATCGAGTCTATAACACCTATAGGTACGCCGGAAAAGAAAACTTTTAACTGGCGGTACCTAGTGACAGAAAGAAACACTCCAAAAATCTCCCACCTCGATAGGTTTCTAAATGAAAGATTCCTTCTCAGTAGGAGTGGCAAGCCCGACTAGCATATAGTGAAAAATAAACGCCATGTGAAGTGGAATAAAAATAGAAAAATCGAAGTACACAGTCTGCTTCACACAAAAATTCAATATAAATTGAACCAGGAAATGGTAGATCACAGGGGAAAAACAACTGCTTTCCTAGCAAATACCACGCAGAACGTTGAATGATATTACCTGAAAATCCATGCATACCTCCATATAAATGGACATTGATGGCAAATGTTTCTTTCTGATAAGCTCGATTATGTTTAATTTATGTCGTGTTCGCCTAATAATCCGCATACCGGTTTCAGGCTTTTTGGCCCTCATCAGTACGGAGTGTTTTTTTCTGTCACTAGGTACCGCCAGTTGGAAGTTTTCTTTTCCGGCGTACCTATAGGTGTTATAGACTCGATGATGATTTTGTTTATGTTGTGTCTCGCTTCGGCCAGAGCTCTTCGGACTTCTGGCTGGTGACTACTCCGTACTGATGAGGGCCAAAAAGCCTGAAACCGGTATGCGGATTGTTAGGCGAGCACGACATGAATTAAACATAATCGAGCTTATCAGAAAGGATTATTTGCATTCAATGTCCATTTATATGGAGGTATGCATGGATTTTCAGGTGAATATCATATAACGTTCTGCGTGGTATTTGCTGGGAAAGTAGTTGTTTTTCCCCTGTGATCCACCATTTTCTGGTTCAATTTATATTGAATCTTTTGTGTGAATAAGACTGTGTACTTCGATTTTTCTATTTTTATTATCCTTGTGATTTTCAGCCGGTATGAAATCACCTACTTCTCCAAATCAATGCTACTTCCCGTACTATAATAAAGTGTTCAGGAATAAGGTGAGGATGAGGAACTGAAATGCAGTCCCCGCAGACACGTGACAGCTTTATGAAGATTTCGTGGGCGTCGTTCAACAGAACACACTTATAATAGATGTCAGCGATTCAGACTTCAGGGCATTGAGGGCTATCATAAAAGTGTTTCTTGGTTTCACATTCCCATCGAACTACGATACATTCTACTTCAATCGCGCCAAGGATATACCATAATTACAAACTTTCCCATTTATTAACAGAATGCATCGAAAGGCACTCCATATATTTCGAATAAATTCAGAGGCATCATTCACCATTACCAAGAGGAAGAAATATTAAGAACATTTCCGTGGTAAACGAACTCCTACAGATTTGGGGCAATTGGATGGAAGGCTGAGGCGTGCTAAGTTAGGGTCGAGATTTACATCATTCGCACGTTCAACTCCCTATAGACACAATGAAAATTCAACAGCAATCAGAGAATGCTCGCCGAAACAAAAGAGACGCAATTGACTTCGTCAGAAACAATAGCGAGAATCCGTACCGGAGCAGTAAGAAGATGGATCGTTTCATTAGAGAGATTGTTTTCGGTTGTGACTGAAGAAGTTTCGCATTCCCAGATTCTGAGATAAAGGTAATTTGACAAGCTTCGCATTGTGCTAGACTATGTACCTATTCTACAGGGTGTTCCTTAAGTACGTGTAGAAAATTTGGGAGCATGTTGCTGACGTCAAAATAAGAAGAAAAATTCCTATAAACATAAGTCGGCAAGTTATTCGTTTCTGAGATGCAGGGTGTCAAAGTTGAATTCTTATTTTTATTTTTTGTGAATACATTCCAACATACTTGTGATATTCGAGTAAAGTTTGGTATCTGGGAGTATTTTTCAATGACAAAATCAAATTGGATGTTAGTTTGTCTCTTTCGTGGGGGTGGCGCCACCTACATGTCTTTTCAGTCATTTGAAATGTCATAACTTTTTTGTAGGTACCTGTATCACGTTTTCTAGTCGAAAAATCAATGTTACTAACATTTGTGTGTAAAAAATATTCTTCTGGTAGAGGTCGCTGCAAACAACTGTTTTCGAGTTATTGGGATTTGAAATAATGGATGCAAGTGATTTTGAATGACAAGATTTTCAAATCGAAAATTGATTTAGTGAAAAGAAATTATTTTCCTTTAATTTCATTTTAAAATAGGAATCGGGTGTTATTACAATTCAATACTAATAATAATAACAGCAATTAAGACCAATTTAATACTCAAACAGTTTGTTGAGGGTAATAATTAAAGGAATTGTTCGAAACGGCCTCCTTGCACCATTATGCATGAGTCGGCTCATTGTCTCATGGACCCAGGTACACGTTCCATTATACCCGGTGTATTTCGGATAGCGTCACATCCAGCAATGATCCGTTGACGAAGTTGTTCTTTGGTTTCAAATGGCACCTTATAAACTAGGGCCTTCAAGCTACCCCACAAAAAAATCGATTGGATTTTAATCCGAAAACCTCGGAGGCCAGAATTGATTTGGAACTTCAGCGCCTCGACCAATCCATCTGTTTCTAAATCGCTGATTTGAAAATTCACGAACTATTAAATTAAAATGCATAAACCATATTCTTTGTCCCAATAAAAGTGAAATGTCTCCAAGTAATGCAGGCAAAATAAATTCAAGGAAATCCTGATAAAAATTTTCATTAGGAGTCTCTGGAAAAAAGTGGGGACCAATCAAATAATCTCCAACAATACCAATCCACACATTCAATGAAAACTAGTGTCGAAATCTGAACTGAACTATTGCGTGAGGGTTTTCGTCACACCACACACGATTATCATGAAAGGTCATTAAGGCGTTCTTTGAAAAATGTGCCCTGTCAGTGAATAATATCTCTGCAGTAAATTGAGGGTTTTGTGCAATGTTCTGCAGTATCCATTGGCAAAATGTTACACGGGGAAGGGAATCTCGGGGCAACAATGCTTGGACACTCTGTATGTGATGAGGATACAACTGAGTTTGTTTGAGAATCAACCAAACTAATTCGCGATGTACGTTCAGATTTCAAGCAATTTTTCTCGTGCTTGTCTGTGGATCTTCTTCGATTGCCTGAAGAACAGCTTCTTCAACTTCTGGTGTCTTAGTAGTCAATGGTCTGCCTGCCACTGGATCTTTTTTGAATGGTCCAAACTCCATAAGCCGCTGAAAAAGGTTTCTGAAAGTCTGGTGATTCGGCGCTCGATGATTAGGGAATCTTTCATCGGCAAGACCGTATACGTATATCATATAAGCCATTTCGCTATTCGAGTATACTGCCCTTTGAAAAATATTGGAACACAAATACAGAAAACAACTTCACTGTCCCAAGAACGTATTGAAATGACATGACAAGTACTCACCTGAATGTTATTCATTTAAATCGAGTCCAAAAAAACTATGTAACAAAAAACAAGAATCACTTTTTGACTACATTCAAGTGTTGAATGTAGAAGACCATCGAATGAAAGAAAACAAATGCATTGGCGTATCTTTTCCGATATTTACCACTTGAAGGCGACCTACAAGCCCCACGGAAATAATTTAAATGCATCGATTATTTCAAATCCCAATAACTCGAAAACAGTTGCTCGCAGCGACCTCTACTAAGAATATATTTTTCACACAGAAATGTTAGAAAAATCGATTTTTTCTATGAACGTACTCTTGGATTTGTGGGGGGATCTGCTATCTTCCGTGAGAGGATATATTGCCTCGTAGATGGATGTATACTGTTCAGATTTTTGGGACAGGCCAGTATGTTGTGTGGACTTCTTCACCAAAAATAGCTGTTTCTTGTTGATGCTTGGTTGCTTGCGGGATGGCTGGATGCCATTTTGATTTTTGTGACAGGCCGGTTTGTTGTGTGGGTTTCTTCATCAGAGATGTTGAAGGAATTTTGTTTCATCCCTTTAGGATCGTAAGCGGCAATATGTGACTGTGAGGGAATAATGGAATGGTGCCCTTCTAGGTCAATGATATGAAAATCACCATAGTTTGAATAATAATGATTTCATTCATTCAGTGCTCATCCATGAATATATATATATATATATATATATATATATATATCTAATATCAATGAACAGAACGTGACATCATTGTTCGCTACAACGTGTAACAGGTTATCATAACAAGGACGAAGTAATTTGTAACGTGATATCATAATAAAGTTAGATATTGTTTATCTCACATCGTATAGGAATGAACTGTGAATCAATATAATTCTTGTAAATTGAGCATTCAGAAAATATAGAAAAAAATTGATTTTTTCATTAAATGTTGGTTAAACAGTTTACTATGTTTCATTTCCAGACCCCATTTTACTAAATTTTAATTTTTTATATATTGAATCCATATATTGATGTAACCCCCCCCCCCCCTTTTTTGGAACACTAGTCCTCATTTTCTGCTGATGATAGACCTCTAGAGTCCCGAAACCTGTACCAACCCTATTCAAGAGGATAAAAAACATTGTGGGGTGAGCTAAGAGTTATCTTCGAGAAACGATGGGCTTTTTTCACAAATTTCCGTGACAACGCCTGTTTTTTTTTGTTAAAGGTGGGGAAGATCCTTTATGAACACACACCTTGCTATTGTCACTAAAAATTCCAGAATGCAGGTGCGTCTTGACCTTTTTGGCCATTTGTATTTTACCGTTCAGGTTCAGTTGATCTGATATACAAAAGCTTCCCACTTGTCGGTACCAGACCTCTATTTCACCATGCCTTATCCATGATTCCTGAATAAGCGCCATTTCGAAGACAAATGCTGGAGATTTATTCCACGAATCTTGTTTGTTCAGTACCCTGAAGAATTCTCTTCCGATCCTGGAGTACGCTCGGAATTGCATCCCAGTGCCCAGAACGAATACATTGATACATACATATATTTCAAAAATGACACATCAAGATTGCTCAACGTATTTTGCTATGATTTATATGATTTTTACAAAAACTAAAACAAAATTGTAATCAAACTTATGTCAGACAAATTTCGAAGAATCTATTACGTATTACGCCTCACAGAAGTGACTATAATATAAAGAAATTATCCGGTGCACTTTCTGAACATGTTGTCAATATGGATTATGGCAAAGTCAAAATTGAATGCACAGAAAAGAATTATGATAAAATACTATTCATAAAAATGGTATTTATTGACAATGATATGAAGAGATTAATAAAATATATATATATATATATATATATATATATATATATATATATATATATATAATATAATATTAATAGTGGGGAATCAGCAATGTCAAAAAAAAACTTTCGTAAGTTTGTCCAAGCTTTCGGAATTGATTTATTCCATCATCAGGGAACTACAATTATGAAATATTATACATATGAGAGTATTGGTTGAGTGCATTTGATAATACTTACAACTTAGGTGAGATTGTATGAAACGATGTTCGGTAAAAAATATTTATTGTCTTTTGACATTATGGTGATAAACAATGAGGAATTCAAAAGAAAGAATTGAACTAATGTTCAATTACCACACTTATATGTTACACATTCTAAATAAAATGTTAAAATATCTTCAACCATGTGGTTGGAATCAAAACTGACAGGTCAGATATTAAATTCACATTAGACAGTTGTATGTGACATTGACATTGACACATGTCAAGTAATATTTATGTCATCCAGGGTGCCCACTGAGACAGTGGTACCAACTGGTGTGGTCAAGTTTTTCTTAAATGTTGAAAGTGAAAAATATGATATATATTTATCTATATATATATATATATATATATATATATGTATATATATATATATATATATATATATATGTATATATATATATATATATATAGCTGTGAGGAAAATAAAGTGTAATATTGGATAAAAAGTTTTATAATGTAATTGTGGCAGAGTTTAATCTAGTTGGGTTCATGTCTAGTGCCAGTAAATAAGCATAAATCTCACTTAGGTGATTGATATCAGTTTTTTTGTTGATGCAGTTATTCTCTTGAGATATGAAAGCCATTTCTAGAAAGACCCTTTTAGCCCAATGAGACTCGCTTGCTAATACACTCACTGACCCATAGTCCATGGGCTAACGCACATCTCTCTGGATATAGCCTGCTATCACTTTTGTGTGAGGTGATACGACTGTTTAATGTTCTTGGAGTATGGCCAATATACTGTCTCTCACAATCTTGACACGGAATACTATATATGATTTTTGACATTGATGTGACGGGTGTCTTATCTTTGACTGTAGAGAAAGTTGACTTAAGTGTTAAAATTGTTTTGTTGGCAATTTAACAATTGCTTACCGAGCAAAAATTGTGAAATTGCCAGCAAAACAATGTTAACACTTGAGTCAATTTTCTCTAAAGTAAGAGATAAGACACCAGTCACATCAATGTCAAAAATCATATATAGTATTCCGTGTCAAGATTGTGACAGACAGTATATTGGCCATACTTCAAGAACATTAAACAGTCGTATCACCTCACACAAAAGTGATAGCAGGCTATATCCAGAGAGATGTGCGTTAGCACTTCATGTTAACACACAAGATCATCACATGGACTATGGGACAGTGAGTGTATTAGCAAACGAGTCCCATTGGGCTGAAAGAGTCTTTCTAGAAATGGCTTCCATATCTCAAGAGAATAACTGCATCAACAAAAAAACTGATATCAATCACCTAAGTGAGATTTATGCTTATTTACTGGCACTAGACATGAACCCAACTAGATTAAACTCTGCTACAATCACATTATAAAACTTTTTATCCAATAGTACACTTTATTTTCCTCACAGCTATATATATATATATATATATATATATATATATATATATATATATATATAGTGTTAACCGTAGACACGTGTTTCGGGCTCTCGGCCCTCATCAGTACGGTAAAGAAGTGCAAGGATGAACAACACTTGGTAGAAAACGACAAATCAACGGAGTCAACAAACAGAAGCCAGCCGCACATTTGTGGTTTCGGTTAGCAGACCCTGCATTCCAGGGCAACAACCAACGTCACCACGGAGGCAGCTACAGCTACCTGCGTGACATCGGAGTCCAGGATTATAGATATGAATGGAAAGAATATCGAGGTGATTGGTAAACAAAACGGAAGAAATTTAACGGACATAGCCCTCAGTGAGAAGTGTTAACCGTAGACACGTGTTTCGGGATCTCGGCCCTCATCAGTACGGTGAAGAAGTGCAAGGATGAACAACACTCGGTAGAAAACAACAAATCAACGGAGTCAACAAACAGAAGCCAGCCGCACATTTGTGTTTGTTGACTCCGTTGATTTGTCGTTTCCTACCAAGTGTTGTTCATCCTTGCACTTCTTCACCGTACTGATGAGGGCCGAGAGCCCGAAACACGTGTCTACGGTCAACACTTCTCACTGAGGGCTATGTCCTTCAAATTTCTTCCGTTTTGTTCACCAATCCCCTCGATATTCTTTCCATTCATATCAATAATCCGACTCGATTCACGCAGGTAGCTATAGCTGCCTCCGTGGTGACGTTGGTTTTGCCCTGAATGCGGTCTGCTAACTGAAACCACAAATTCGCTGGCTTCGTTGTTATATTGTGTTTCACGTTGTTCCATCCTTGCACTTCTTCGCCGTACTGATGAGGGCCGAGAGCCCGAAACACGTGTCTACGGTTAACACTTCTCACTGAGGGCTATGTCCGTTAAATTTCTTCCGTTTTGTTTACCAATCCCCTCGATATTCTTTCCATTCATATCTATAAATATATATATATATTTATATATATATATATATATATATATATATCATAATTTTCATTTTGAACATTTAAGAAAAACTAAACCACACCAGTTGGTACCACTGTCTCAGTGGGCACCCTGGATGACATAAATATTACTTGACATGTGTCAATGTCAATGTCACATACAACTGTCTGATGTGAATTTAATTTCTGACCTGTCAGTTTTGATTCCAACCACATGGTTGAAGATATTTTAACATTTTTATTCATAATGTGTAACATATAAGAGTGGTAATTGAACATTAGTTCAATCATTGTTTATCACCATAATATCAAAAGACAATAAATATTTTTTACTGAACATCGTGTCATACAATCTCACCTGAGTTGTAAGTATTATTAAATGCACTAAACGATAATCTCTCGCATGTATGATATTTTATAATTGTAGTTCCCTGATGATGGAATAAATCAATTCCGAAAGCTTGGACAAACTTACAAGAGTTTTCTTTTTGACATTGCTGCATTCCCCACTATTAACTATATATATATATATATATATATATATATATATATATATATGCAGTGTCCGGCATAAAGTTCGCAGCATATGAAAAACTTTTTTATTATTGATTTCTCAAAAAAATCATTCGTGATGGAAACCTCTGCCTTCTGCTTGATGGAAGATAATAGACAGTTTTCGAAAAAAAATATTTACAGTGACGAGTCAACCTTCACATCAGATGGGTTAGTCAGCTCCCAGAATTGCAGGTGGTGGGCAGATAATAATCCCCATTTTAGGATACAATGTAGAGACCAATATCCCTTCAAAGTTAACGTCTGGTGCGGAATTCTTAATGACATTATTGTTGGGCCAGTATTTCTCTGACAAACACTGAATTCTGCAAGATACTTAAGAATGCTGCAGACGTTTCTCACCGATTATTCCGATGATATTCCTTTAAACATGAGAGCTGGAATGTATTTTCAACAAGACAGTGCATCCGTTCATTCTGAGAAGGAATATTTCCAAATCGATGTATTTGAAGATATTCCAATAACGCTTGGCCCACCCGGTCACCGGACCTCACTCCTTTGGATTTTTTCTTGTGGGGATATTTCAAACAGAAAATATATTCAAGAAGAGCATTTCAAAATATACGTCATTTGGAGAATACTATCAGGGATTGTATTCGGGGAATAGCTCCCCAGATACTAAGAAATGTTCATGATGCAATGCACCGCCGTACTATGCAGTGTATTGAGAATGGAGGACTCCACGTAGAATAAAGCATAGGATATATTTGTTGCAAAAAATGTTATTTGTATTGTGAAAATAAATTGATTGGCATTCTGGCATCATACCTTGGAGACCATTCAGTTTTATTGACTATTTGCAGCAAGATTTTGTGAAATTCCGTCACATAATTCAATAACTGTGATTTCCGATGGAAGGGAGACAAGAGAAAACATTCAGAGAGTGATATCATCATATCTAACAATATATCATTCGTCTAGCAGAATATTCCTTATGTTGTACAGGGCGATGAGGAAAAAAAGTTGAAATATGAAATTGGTGATGGGTGGCTATGATTCGAATTTCTGGATCAACATTCGATTTCTAACAATATTTCCCCATGAATCTGAATTCTACCGTGAGAAATAAAGTGATGGGATCATATTATTTTGAAAACAAAGCATGCTTTTCTATCTCCCTCGTATAGGGTCGTATAAAATTCAATTTTGGTATCTGCAATTCAGGTTTGCGATGGAGCAGAGGTTTTTTAACACCAATGTTTTCTTATGCCGGACACTGTATATATAAAATTGGACCCCGTGAGTCATGAGGAGATATTTTCTCAAGTAACAAAAGACTTACGGTTATCGATTTTGGAGTCTGTCTGTCTGGTAAATAAACACAAATCAACATTTTCCTCAACTCCCAATCAATATGTCACCCGCAACAATAGTCACAGACTGAAACTACCATTACCTACTAAAAATCTCACGAGAGACTCTATTTTTTATAATGGTGGCAAGATGTATGATCACTTACCAGTTGATATTAGGAAGGGCAAACTTGAATGAAAATGAGTTCAGAAAAATAGTCAATTTTTTTTTTCTGAGAGACCCTACTACTCGTTGCAAGAATTCTTCCAATCATTATATTAACTATACAGTACATTTTTTATATTTCATGTATTCTTTTATGTTAGTCATGTCTACACTATTCGTTTATTGTTTTTCCTTACTGTACACAAGAGGACACACAAATTATTTGATGTTTTTACGGTATCTTATGTTTTGTATACACCTCAAGCTTTGTCAATGAGGTTTCCCTTCAGACAATAAAGCATATTTATTATTTATAATTATATATATATATATATATACATAAATATATATATATATATATAAAACGATATAACAAAGAGTATTCTTCAACCTAGCCCATTTTTTTTATTGAGACCTCAGGCTGAAAATCACTGACTTTCTTTACCGTTATCATTGATTTTTCATTGTTCCAGTTTTCTTGAAAATTGATCCGAAATGGGAGCCGACACATCGAAATCAAATTTCCAGACGCGGTTCAACGCAAACTTTGCATATTCAAAATAGTCATGACCGGGGAAAGGCTTCCTACCATCCAATATCAACTTCCAACAGTGAACCGTGCAGAATATTTCAGAATGGCAAAACTCCGGATTTTTACAGTCAGATTTTCAACGTTTATATGAAATGTCAGGTTGCTTTTGTGCGAGGAAAATTGAAAATGTTACTTGAAGTGCCTTCACTTTCTTTTCTTATATCCCAATAATACACTATGGAATTTCGGTTATAGGGTTCATATTGCAGAGAAATAGCTATTCAAGTTTGAATGACTTTCTTCGGGGATGTAGGCACTCAGCGTCGAATATAACGGAAAAATGAAAAAGATACTGGTTTTTATTCGATTCTATCCGTAACGAAAAATATGTTTGAATAATGAATTTGGGTTGCACCGCGTCTGGAAAATTGAATATGTTGACGTTTCGACGCCGATTTCGAAGCCAGTCTCGAAAAAAATAAAAATTCGTAATGGGAAAAAGGAAGAATGTGATTTTTACGGTGAGGCTCCAATCTACATTCGCTTCCGAAAGAACTATATATACATCTATGAAGTCACCCTTCAGACCAATCAATAGAGATTTTTTCGAGACAAAAATACTACCAGGAAAACGACTGTGCCATCTTACGGAAGACGGTCTGTAGTTATATCTTGTTATATTTCCTACTCCCAACTATCATTGCTCAATTTGCTATAAAACAGACCCTAGAAAAACACGTCACAATTAAATTTTGAAAATCTGTAGACATCATATTTAGTTTTATTTTGAATATATTCCATTACAGTGTTCTCAAATAAATGGAAGGAAAATTTAACTGTGAGGTCTTATTAATTGTCAACTTTTTGTCAATAACTGGTTGATACAAAAACGTATGTGTCAATTAATGGTGATTTTGCAACTTCTCAAAGAAGTACTGTAAGTAAATGAATGTTAGTTCAAAATTCAATTATTGTATATGATTTCGAAATGAATTTGTATGAACCACCTAACAAAATACTTAAAATGATTTTTAAAATTTTTCTGAACATGTACCTTAATTTTTCAGTAACTGGTGCCTTTGCCCTATATATATATATATATATATATATATATATATATATATATATATATATATATATATATATATATATATATATATGTTCAGATAGTTTCTCGCGTTCTGTGTTCTTGGTCCCTCAAAAGGTCCGATTTCACGACGTTTCGGCAAATTCGCATTTGCCATCTTCAGGTGATGTCTAATTCATTCGATTGTTTCGAACTCGACTCCCGAGAAACTCAACACATTATACCCGCGAATATCTACGGAAAAACATATATATATATACATATATATGTATATATATATATATACATATATGTATATATAAATATAGGGTGTAGTCTACCCTCATTTAAATAACGAATTACAGTGGTTAAAATTCCGTTTTTTTTATGTTGAAATTTTGGGGAGCGTAGCTCTCCTAACCTCAGCTTTCTTGATCAGAGCTGTAAGTGAACGCAATTGCCGGTTGGAAAAAACATTTGAATAATGTGGAATAATGAATTGATTGTCTGGTAGAAGAATCTAAAAATTTTCATTTCTGTCTGTTTGATATAGATATTCAATTTCAAAGTGATGAAAACAAACGAACCTCTTTATATCCAAACTGGTATATAAAGTCAGAACTAGTGGATGTCAACGCAGCTTTGGCACTCATCAAATCACAATAACCAAAAAAACAGTTTTATTAACACAAAAGACAGTATTTTTTATTATTTTTTAATCATTTACGGTCCTCATTATGAACCAATCTCCTTATTCTTCAATATTTGTATGGGTACTTGCTCCTCTTATTCGCAGTTCTGCCAATGGAAACTGTTAAAAATGATCAATCAATGTTGAAAAGGGAAACATTCTCAATATTCAATTGAGAATGTTTCCCTTTTCAACATGAATACCCCACAAGAGGTTATCTTGACGATGGAAGATAGTGACTAATGTTTATATTTCAGTCGCAGATGATTCCACATCTGATTTTATGAACATCCTGTTTATATTTTTCAACAAATCGATCAATCAATGATATGAAAATCCACTCATTTTATTCCCAAAGCATAAATAATCCTCACAAAATCCGCGCAAGGTGTTTCAGAAGACTAGCATATAGCAATACAATGATATGATCAGGTTGTCCTGTACAGTTCTCAAAAAAATGAAATAAAGTGGCATTCAAAAACGTACTCCTAGCGCTTCTGATGGACGTATGCATCGTTACTTCACACAGTTCAAACTTTCACCGCTAGGTGCTTTCTACTGTCAACTATAATTTCATCTGTCTTCGTATAAATTGTTGTCACAGTGATGTTTATTTTTCCAAAATAATTCCGGATATCATTGTAAACTAGTCACTCGTTATTCATATCATATGAACACTGTCGTCAGTTAGTGTTTACATGTTTCTCGCAAGCACCTGTTGTTGTCTACGACCGAACGCATGGTGCATTCGAACATATCTGCTTTTTTTTAGTACTATTAATAGTGAAAAAATAGGGGACACGCATCTTTGTATTCAATTTTTTTTGCATTAGTGCAGTTCCTCACATTTTGTGAGAATATTTTATCAAATCCCAAAATGTTATCGAAAATTCCAAATTTGAAGGTGCTGCGCACTTCAAATTCAATTTGACCTTCTCTTGAATAACTTTCCCCAAACACTAGCGCCAATTGGGGTTGTTTCAGAAATATTGATAGACAATACTGTTCCTTAACACCCAAACATAAATTCAACCATACATTCAATGTGATGTTTCAGTAACAATATTTGTACAACATATAGACGTAGACAGATAAAATTATAGTTGACAGTTCGAAGCACCTAGCGGCAAAAGTTTGAACTGTGTGAAGTAACGATGCATACGTCCATTAGAGGAGTACGTTTTTGAATGTCATTTTCTTTAATTTTTTTCAGTGTTACGTATAGTACAGCCTGATCAAATCATTGTTGTGCCAGGATTATCATGTCATTTTTAACAGATTCCATTGGCAGCACTGCGAATAAGAGGGAGTAAATAGCCATGAAATTATTGAAAAAGAAGTCTAGTTCATAATGATGACAGAAATTAATTTAAAAAAAAAAAACAATACTGTCTTTTGTGTTAGTAAAACTGTTTTTTTATAATTGTGATTTGATAAGTGCCAAAGCTGCGTTGACATCTACTTGTTTTGACTTTATCTACCAGTTTGCATATAACGAGGTTCGTTTACTTGCATCAATTTGAAATTGAATATCCATCGCAAACAGCATGAAATGAAAATTTTTTGATTCATCTACCACATAATCAATTCATTATTCCACATTATTTAAAAGTTCATTGCATCTGGCAATTGCTTTCACTTACAGGCTCTGACCCGAAAAGCTGAGGTTAGGCGAGCGAGGCACAAATTTGTCGATTTTGACAAAGAACAAAACATATTTTCAATTTTTTTTTAAAGATTCTCAACCACAGTAATTTGCTATAAAATGGCATTTTACACTCGCCATTCACGGATGTGCAAGAGGCTAGATTATAGCCTGTATATACGGAAATATCAGCGGAATTTTTTTACCATCCTATAACAACTTCCAGCAGTGGAACCTGCAGGATATTTCAGAATGGCAAACTCCGGATTTTTACAGTTGAGATTTTCTACGTTTATATGGAATGTCAGGGTGCTTCTGTGTGAGGAAAATTGAAAATTTTACGACAATAGCCTTCATTTTATTTTCTTGTGAGAATCTTATACCCCAATAATACACTATGGAATTCTGGTTATAGGGTTCATATTGTGGAGAAATAGCTATTCAAGTTTGATAGACTTCCTTCAGAGATGTAGGCACTCACTCAGCGTCGAATATAACGGAGAAACGAAAGAGGTACTGGATTTTATTCGATTCTATCCGTAAAAACGTTGGTCAACGGGAAATATGTTTTGATAATGAGTTTGGTTTCCACCGCGTCTGGAAAATTGATCATTTCGACGTTTTGGCACCGATTTTAAGGCCAGTCTGAAAAATGATTTGTGATCGAGATAAAGGAAGAATTTCAACCTTGAGGCACCAATGTATATTCACTTCCGAAATAATTGTATATACAACATCTACGAAGTCACCTTTTCCCCCTCAATATCGCTAAAACGAAAAAGATAGCAAAAAACAACCAAAGCGAGTTATACGAAATTTCTTTGCCATAATTCATGAAATTGAGATGCAGCTCCAAGATGGCAAAAACTTTCATGATTATAGTCCGGTTCCTTCCAAAATTGGTGTATAGGAGCTTTTGGAGTCGGGCATCATGAATTCGAAATGGCGGCTTCAGGAAGGCGATTCGTTTTGCTATTATGGAATTAAATTAGAATGATTGAAAAATAATTAAGGCAAGCTTTTATACAAAAAATAATATTTCTTCAATTTTCTGACCTAGGTTATTCTATGAGTAAAATCTTGCCACGCAAGAATACCTATTCCATATTCGCGGCAAGTTTTGAATCTGTTACTCATGAATTAACCTAGGTATGGGGGGGTATGATGCGGTATGGCCACCGATGGCTGGTCGGGTTGAAGAGAGTCTTATCGATATTTGAAGCCAAGCATCGTCGGACGTGGTTAGTACTTGAATGGGTGACCACCGGACAAGGAAGTTCCGCGTTAAATGCCCTAACAACTGTAGCTTAGTAGCATATTCGCAGCTGCAGGCGTCTTATCAATGAGCACGAAATAAGACGATAGATATACCGTCCTTCGGAGGAGACGTTAAGATGGCGGTCCCAAGTTCATAGATGTTGAGCTCGTTAAAGAACCCTACCTCTGAAAAAACAGAGGATTGTGCTCACCGGCGTCGGTGTTTAGCCTTGGTAGCAGAAATAGGCCGGCGTTAAATAAAGAAGGAAAAGAAATAACCTAGGTCAAACAATGTAAGAAATATTTTTTTTTTAATAAAAGCTTGTCTTAATTTTTTTTTAATATTTTTTTTTTTTTTTTTAGTCATTCATGATATCCGTCATCTCATTGAATGATAACAAAACTCATCGTCTCCTTGAGGCCACCATCTTGAATTCATGAATTTCGTTTAAGGAATCATGATGTCCGACTCCAAAAGCTCCCACACGCCAATTTTGAATGGAATTGGACGATAACCACAAAAGTCGCCGCCATCTTGAATTCATTGATTCTGGCAGAGAAATCATGTTGTCAGATCCCAAAAATCGCCACATACTAATTTTGAATTGAATCGAACTATAATCACAAAACTCGTCCGCCATATTGGAGCCGCCAATTTTTTTGCAAAAGTTTATAATGCATTGTCACCGGAATTATGAACACCTGCCAAATTTTACGTTATTCGGACAACTAGAAGTAGGTCAAAATTCACTTACAAGATTTGAACTAAACACATACATATTATATGAAATTAAATGAATTATTTTAAAAAAAAATTAACAAAAAATTAAACCGACGAATAACGGAACTGAAAAGCAAAAAATCAAATAAAACTTCTTAGTCTTAATAACTAAGCTCTTAAACTAATGTAAGTAACTAATTTTCAATCGGCGACAAACAAACAAGCATTTTGACGATTTTTTTGAAGTAATTTCATTATCTTCCTTGATTGTTTGGTTGGCGCCGACTCGAATTCAGATAATGACATTAGTTTAGGAGCTTAGTTATTAAGACTAGGAAGGTTCATTGAATTTTTTGATTTTTAGTTCCGTTTTACGTCGGTTTAATTTTTTGTTAAAAAGTTTTTATTTTTTAATTTTTTGTAGCTATTTAATTTTTGATTACTTCCAAAATACTTACTTACCCGCCTTACTTCAACTATTAACAGTTGAATAATATGATTATCTACTTCAATTATTTATTGTTATATATTTGTTAATGGTTCTGGTTAGTTTATTTCAGCACTTCATATATAATTCCATCCTTTTATAGAATGTAATTATTGTGACGGATGTAGGAGAACAAAAATAATGACAATAGCAATCTGTCAATGTCAACTACATATGTGTGCCAATGCTTACAAGTGAAAAATCAATTATCCCCTATTTTTCTACCCATAGGGGTGGATTATCCCATCTCAAATTCAAATATGACCAACCATAAGGTATACACCATCTAAAAAAAAGAATCATCCAAATTGGACAACCCGGTACAAAGTTATGCCTGATCGAATCGGTTTACGAACCAAAATTCAGAGGGTGAACGATCAATATCCTCAATTTTACTACCCTTAGGAAAATAATCATCGAAATCGAACTACTCTGTAAAAGGTTATGAGTGGTAAACATAAATACAAAAAATTAAAATATACGCGTCGACTAGAGAACCTCCTCCTTTTTAATTTCGTCGGTTGAAAAAAGTATTATGTGAAACGTTAGGGCTATCCCAGTTCAATTATTGTTCCCCTATATATAATTTCTGCAAATATCAAGAAACATGTAGTAGAGGCAAACGTGTACAGAATTCATGCATAAGATTCGTATAGGAAATTGGAAAATATGAACATGTTTTCTACAAATTGAAGAAGCTGAGGTGGCTCCCAATGAAAGAACGTTTCAGTTTCATCTCCTTGAGCATGTTTCATGAAAAATGTATAGACAAATGTCCCCCTTACCTATATGATAAGTTGAATTAACAGCAGGAATAAAAATGTACCGACATGTCCTTCACACAGTACCTCCTTATTTGAGAGAAGTTTCCAGTTTAATATCTACAAATCTTATAATGCGATACCTGATGAATTCAAACAATATAACATGTACAAATTCAAAACATAATCAAAATCATTCCTACTCAATGATCGCCAACTACTATAATTGTTTACTCTTTCTTTTCTGTTAATTTGCTGATAGCACCTAATTGATTGATTAGAAACTATGATCAGTGACCCAACTGCTGAAAAAGAACAATGAGGAGAGGCCTAATGAAGCAAGTCTGTATATACAGAGTGGGCCATTGAAAACGAAACAGCGGCTTTGTAGGTCGGCAGAACCGAATTATATAAAAACGCTCGGCACACGTCAACTACATTTTCGAGGGGGCATCGTTCGCGATGAAATTCCCCCGAAATACATTCCATCCGTCGGAGCTGTGACCGCCACCCCTAAATTTTTGAATGGCAACATATGGTAAAATATTTTCCTTCTCAATATCAAACAACAAAAATAAATTAATTCTATCGATTCGTTTTCGAGATATAGAGCATGCTCTATAGAGCATGGTAACGATCGTCATTTTCAATGATGTCTACTTATTGTGGATAAACAAATTCATTCAATAATTCCAAATAAGTCTCTCCCGTCAGATAACCGTCGAGAAATACTGGTCTGTATGGAGTATGGACTTCGTGGAAAACATGTGGATTGGCATCTGGCCAATAACGACAATTATGACGATTCACAGTCAAATTCAAAAATAATGTAGACCCATCAGAAAAGCAGATGTTGAAAAGGAAATTCTTATCAGCATCTATTCTCGTAGTCATAATTCCACAAAATTCCTGTCGCCTATCAAAATCATCTTCATTCAATTGGTGTACCAAATGTATTACAATCCGGAACATTTCCAGATTTGATGAAAGTCGCCCTTATTTTTCCTCTCTTCAAAAAAGGTGATGTGCACTCAGTAGATAACTACCGTCAAATATCACTCTTACCAGCTATATCCAAAATCCTTGAACGAGCGGCACATGATATTATAATAAGCTTCATTGAAAAGAATAACATTTTATCTGTATCACAGCACGGTTTCAGAAAATCTAAATCTGTAGAAACAGCAACAAACCACCTCTTGGACTACGTATATTACGAGTTAGATTGTGGGAAGTATGTTGCTTCATTGATGTTTGACTTGTCCAAAGCATTTGACAGTATAAATTTGCAATTTATTCTTGAAAAATTATACTCTATCGGGATTAAGAGGAGTCATGTTGGATTGGATACATTGCTATTTAACTAACAGAAAATTATTGGTGAAAATCGAAATGAATTATCAGAAAGCCATGAAGTCCCCCTGGGTGTTCCCCAAGGATCAGTTTTGGGACCACTTATTTTCTTAATTTTTGCTAATGATCTACCGAGAAATATCAGCATAGGACAAATTACCATGTTTGCTGATGATACAACCATAACTGTATCAGCAGTTACCCCAGAGGAGCTACAAAAACACATTAGAGTTACCTATAATGAGATGGCGGCTTGGTGTTCACGCAATAGACTAATATTGAATAAAGGTAAAACAGAATGTATCAATTTTTATCTGCGTCGCGAGATTCCCTCACTATTCCAATTACCTGAGAGTTTGTCTTTTTTACTAAAGATGTAAAATTGTTAGGAACCTATCTTGACTCTCAGCTTTCTTTTAGTACCCAAGTGAATCATGTCTGTACGAAACTCAATAAAGCATATTACGCCATACTACAAATGAAACCATATTTGGATGAAAAAGGTTTAATGGACTTGTACTATGCTTTTGCATATAGCCATATATCATACAATATTATAGCATGGGGTTCATCAAGTAATTGGGAAAGAGTATTCATTGCTCAAAAGCGTCTAATCAGACTTATTTTTCAACTGAGTTATAGGGAAAGCTGCAGAAATACATTTAAAAAAAACAAATTCTAACCTTTTTAGGAATATTTATTTTGAAATGCCTCACTTTTATTAAGAGCGATATTAATAATGTTTCCCAAAAACAGCATGAATATCAAACTCGCCACATTAACTTGGACATACCTAGACATAAAACTGCAATGTACCAGAAATCGCCCCACTTCATTGCTATAAAAATATTTAACGCACTTCCCAGCGTACTGAAAAGCATTAATTCATACGAAAAATTCAAAAGACAATGCAAGGATTTTTTAGTATCTGAAACTTTCTACACAGTGAATGAGTTTTTGAGCAGGAATAGATCCTAATCAATTATTTTTTCTTTTTATTCTGATGCTCAATGAGCTTTTAACTATATTGATATTTGTTGTATTGTATTTTATGTATTTTTTACACATGCTTTTATTGTAAAATGTCTTTTTATCTTCTTATGATACTTTATAGTTGACTTGTCCAACACCATGTAATTATGGTATTTTATGGATTAATAAAGTTTTATTCTATTCTATTCTATTCTATTCTGTAGGGGTGGAATTTATGATGTTTCAGGATTCAGCGGATACTGGTTCCACTGATATTGGTAACACTAGCCAATTTCCTTGTGCTCAATGTTGGGTCTGCATGAACTTGCCCTAAAAGCGCAACTTCATCTGCTTCATTTCTCAACGGATATTCACGTTCTGGGTCTCGTTTCTTGTTGGCTACTAATCCAGTTTGACGAAATTTTTGCACTAATTCTAGAAACGAGTTTATCTCAATGAGTTTCATTGAACAAATTAGCTGTACGGTTACCGCACTCATCATTCTTAAAAAACATTGTTATTATTTCAACTCTTTCCGCGATCGTATACACCATTATCCCTTTCACTGCGGGAAGCAAATAAAGTTGAAAATTAAAATGGTGCCCACAGTGCGGAAGTCAAATATATTTAAATGCATTGTTTGGGGGTTTACTGCGGAAATCAATTATATTGAACTGCTAATATAGACAACTGTATATACAGAGAGGTGTTTGGTAGGTTGCAGGAACCGAATGAATTACATGAACAAAAAGGGTTTCTACACTGCGGGAATCAACTATATTCATGCAGTGTTGGCGGCGCTCTCCACTTCAGTTTCTGTTTACGTTTTGTGATTGTGTCTGTCATGTTTGTGAAGTATTAAGGTGATTTTTGTAGTTTAATTGTTGAAATGGCTTCTGGAAGCAAAAGGGGGCTAACATGATTACTTCTTATGATATATATATAAATAATATGTTTTCTGTTTTGAATTTTTCTAATAACAATTTATGACGGGAAAAGTCTGAAAGAATGTACAAATTTTGTTGTTTTTTTTATATGCAAACTAGATTTTTTGTTTGTTTTATAATTACTTTTCATGATATGTATAAATAATATAATGTTTTCTGTATTAGTTTAAATTTTTCTTATAACAATTTAAAAACGGAAATTTTGAAAAATGTTCAAATTTTGTTGTTATTGAAAGATTTTTTATTTATATGCAGAGAGGTTTTATTTGTTTTAATAACTCTTCACAATATGTATGAATAATAAAATACGTTTTGTGTCAGTTGGAATTTAAACTATAACAATTTGAGGAGAGAGCAATAAATAAATTAACTGTATATATTACAATATCGAACATCAATTGATTTGCCAATTCCAAAATACTCGCGCACGTACAGCGACTTTCAATCCACATTCCTTCCATTCGTGACATTTTATAACAATTGGCAACACTGTACGCGTTTTTCTGCAGTCAGCTGCGGGAAGCAAATATAATTGCGCACACGCAACTGCGGGAATCAAATATAGTTGACAGCGCTTCCCGCAGCCGCAGTGACGGTACTCCTAATAGAAACGGCGGCCGCAGCGAAAAGGTTTGCGGAAAGATATTCAGCAGCGTTAGTCAAGTAATTCACTCTAATGTCATTCGATCAAAAATCGGTTTGACACTGATAGACGTCCACAATTGCGATTTGTCGAAAAAAATGATCTCATACATGTTTTTGTTGTACTCGGATTTGAGTCGAATCCGAGAAAACGTCTTTTAATCGATTCTTACGAACCTTGGAATTTTTTCAATCAAGTAAATGAGGATGAAATAAAAATTTTAAATGGAATTGTATATCATTTGTTGGTTAACAGTTGGATCATTTAACTCCTTGACAATGATAATTATCTTTAAACAGTTGCATTGTTAGATGTTACTTTCATTGATTGAGTGAATAAAAAGTGATTTCCCAACTTCAAGTTCCTATACCTCAAAAACGAATCGATAGAATTGATTAATTTTTGTAGTTTGATATTAAGAAAGGAAATACCTTTCAATGAGGTATCACTTGCCAAATGTTGCTATTTAAAATTTTAGGGGTGGCGGTCACAGCTCCGAGGGATGGAATGTATTTCGGGTGCATTTCATCGCGAACGATTTCCCCCTCGAAAATGTAGTTGATGTGTCCGAGCATTTTTATATAATTTGGTTCTGCCGACTTACAGAGCCGCTGTTTCGTTTTCAAGGGCCCACTCTGTATGTAAATAATGATTAGATTAGTTGATAGTATGTAGTTAAGTAGGTATAGAAGTACTATTTAACATTTACAACTGTACCACAACAAGGGTTAAGTGGTAGAGCACCAACTGGTAAACTTCCCTTTGAGACTTTCGCATTAAACATGTGTATCTTTTCTTTTTCCCCGTCTTTTTTTATATATCTCTCATAATATGGAAATAAAGTCATTTATTATTATTATTATTATAATGAAGGAGATGTTATTCAAAATGATGGAGTTGTAATGTATATAAAAGACGAATATGATTTCAAATACGAAATAGTAAAAATGAATGAGCTGAAAATTTTTGAAGCAATTATAAAAATAAATAAAAAAAAAAAACAAGATAAATGCAATTTACCGATCACTGGCATCGAATGTCTATTAATCCTCGTAGGAGACATTAACATCGACCTACTAGAAGAAGACGAACATACTATAGAATATCTAAAAAAAATTTAGGTAATAATACAATAACCCGGATAACAGTCTGCGAAATATATTCTAAAAAAATAATCTGAATACTGCAAATTGTAATGGACAAAAAAACCGAAGCAAAAGTAAAAAAACACAAATTTATACAATATTTGAATTACAAAAAAATGGAGCAACGAATTCAACGGATAGACTGGGAAACTGTATATTCGGATCCGGACCCAAACTCTGCAATGGACGAATTCATTAAAATGATAACAATAGAAATAAATGAATGCCTTGAAACAAAAAAAACAACTGAGAAAAACTCTGAACTTACACCTTGGATCACAAATTCACTATTACTGTCAATAGATAAACAAAAATTATATGTTTAGGTACCCAAATGATAACCAAATACAAAATCAATACAAAGTTTACAAAAATAAAATAACCAGTCTAATAAAAAGAGCTAAATTTGTATATTATAAACAAGGAATAGAAAAAAAATCCAGTAACACCAAATATCGGTGGAAAAAAGTAAGAGAATTAACATGAAATTTGGCAGGTGTTCATAATTCCGGTGACAATGCATCATGGGATTCTTGCTAAAAAAACACAATGGCAGCTCCAATATAGCGGACAAGTTTTGTAAGTAAGGTTCAATTCTAATTTGGTATGCGGGGGTCAAAATTCATAAATTCGAGATGGCGGATCCAATATGGCCACGGGTTTTGTGGTTATAGCCCGATTCCAATAAACATTGGTATGTGGTGATTTTTGGGGTCGGAAATCATTATTTTTTTGTCAGAATCTACAATTAAAATTCAGTTGTTTTGAGAAAAAAAAATGTCATGCTTCGTCACTGTTTGCAAATGGGAGTAGGGTCATTTTCTGTTGCATTAACAACGAAATAACGAATCATATGCATTATACATGATCTCAAAAAGTTTATCAGACTTGAAATTTTACGCCTGGCTCTCCTACTAATACCTACTAATATAATACTCTTTAATCAAAATGTGTGAAAAATGTCAACACGGCTGAAATTAATTTAATGGCTTGCAGTCTAGTCTCGAAGCAAAAAATCGCTTTGAAACAGGACATTTAAAAAGTGTAACACGTATGTAATTTGTTACAGTGAAACGTCTAGATAACAAAGTTTCAGTCTGCAGTGAAATTAAATTTAAGTTCCGACAGCTTTTCCATTTCGAATGAATTTTTCCCAGTGTCATAACTGAATCGATTTCGATATGACTCCGTTGAGTAATCCACATGCATATGTAACATAAATGAAATCTTATCGACAACAATTTTCGTTGGTTCCATAGATACCCCGTTCTAACAAAAAAAGAATAATCGAAATCAAATCGGACAACGTGGCTAAGAATTATCGCTGAACATACGTAAAATAATATTCCGACGAATTGAAAATCAACTATTTTTTTTAAGTAGGCTGAAAAATAATGGTCATTAGAAAAAAATTAATTCATTTGTTGCAAAAATTATATGGTTAGGGGAGGGTGGGCCACCATGAGACGGTAAAAGTTTTATACAAATATTTTGGTTATTGTTTTGCAAATATGAAATTTGGATATGCAGGGTGAATGAATAGAATCAAAAAAGTCCTAAAAATATTTGAAAGTAATAAAAATCGTTACGATACGACTATTCAATATTTATATTTTTGTCCTTTGTCTCATACTGACCCCAATCGTGGGTCACCATGAGACAGAAATGAAACTATGGAAAAAAGTTACTTATCCAAGAAAATATTTATTTAACGTACGGTAAAATAAGTCATACATTATAAAAATACTCAAAATGAAAAGAATTCAGCGCATGTTCAGTGGGCTAAAATTAATTTCAAATTGGTAATAGGATTGCAAGCGTTTTGTGTTTCCTAATAAACTTGGTGTAGGCAAAATAATTCTAATGTCGTCAATTGAAACGACTGCAATATCCAAAATAGCTGGAAAAATAAAATGTCCATCAACCATTGAAGATTTCCATAAAAAATTTATTTTGACATCGTGTGATTCTTTTCCTACCTCCACCACCTTTCCTATATAGAACACATCTTTCTTCGCTTTGAATTGCACCAAAACAAAATCGATGGGCTCAGGATCTCTATTAAGTTCTTCAAAGCTTGAGGATGCGACTTCAGGAATCCATTCATCTTCATCCAAATCGTCATGAAGTGATATTTCACGTTCTTCTTTGCCACTGTCTTCATCAGAAGATATGTCCCTGAATCTAAATTTTCGTTTCTTTGCAAATACGTTTTTCTTGCACTACTCTTTTTTTCTTTTCTATTTTTCTTTATCTGTCTTTTCCATTTCTTTCTTTTCAATTTCCTCCATTTCGGGTGTGTCGGTGGCAATACAACTTGTAGCACGTTCACGCTGGTTCTTTTTTGATTTTCTTTCATTGGCTTTGGGGTATCCTTTGAAGAGTTGGGGGCTGACAAAAACCGGAGCGGAAATTTTATCAGTTCGATCTGAAGTATGATGCGTTTCAATCGAGCTTGATGGAAGTTCTTCATCCAGATTTCCAACACTTGGTATATCGATCGCCAGCGCTGCTGACTCAATTTGCTCATCAGCATTGGGAGACTTATGCAAAATGTCTTTATCGGTGACCGAACTACTTGGAAAATCATTGGCCGTGAAGACCTCCGAATCAAAAGGAAAAATTCCGGTTTTCCTAAATCCGGCCTTTAAATTTGATGGAGTCATGGAACGTTCAAATGCCACACCAACACAACCAGCTACATCATAAATGGGTAACGGTGTGCCAGGATGATGTAACAGCCAAGAATCAACCGCAGCATTATAATGTGCCTTAAATGGGGCATATATTGAAACATCCAATGGTTGCAACTTATAGCAAAGAGACAATAGAATGCTCAAAAGATGCCCCCCAGCTATATGATCAAT